>OMKR01100006.1:0-12383 GCA_900302355.1 Cyttopsis rosea
ATTTATTTATTTATTTATTTATTTATTTATTTTTTAATCAGGATTTATATTTTTGTAAATGACTATGACACCACATATACTATTATTATTTTGTAAATTGTAATCAGAATCTGCATGAGCACTTACTTGCAGAACAAATGTACAATAGCACTTTATGCCGTATTATACACTCTGTTGTGTCAAGACACTGGATATGACAAGTACATTTACTTTTTATACCTAAAGTACATTTTACAGCGAGTACATGTATACTTTTTAAAGTAGAAATCTGAATTTGGTACTTTCACTCTTACTAGAGCAATCTGTGTCAGGCTGTCCACCACTGGTGGATCTATATTGTGAGCAAAGTGTGAAAAGTAGGATGGATAATGTAACCCGCTGCATACCGTTTGGGGGCGTCAGACTCTCTGGTTTTGGTCAAGAATTGTATTCTTCAAAATTGGAAAAATGGTCGCCAGTGTCTGTTCAAGGGGCTGAGGGCAAGCACATGCTGATCCAGTGCAGTTCATCATGAAAGGAGGTGACACGGTGTCAGAGCGGCGCTGGGATTACGGATGAGGCTTCCACCCGCAGCAAGGTGGCCAGCAGGACCAGCAGGTCCACACCCCATATATCAAATATTACTGGAATACAAAGAGAAGGAAGCTGGTACAGGTACAGTACTCCACATCCATGAACTGCTGCGGGATCATCCTTCTGCGTCCACAGTAGTCACACGTGTTGGATCTAATGACATTAAGTTACAACAATCCAAAGAGTTGAAGGATGACTTTAAACTCTGATTGACACTGTCCCGGAGTCTGGCAGACGGTGTGTTATTTCCAGATCCCCGCCTTCTCCTCGGTTCTGAGATACGAAATCCAGCCGGACGCGCCAGCTGCATATCTGGCTTAAAGGACTGTGCGGTGCAATAGGAATTCCTTTTGTGGATAACTTCTATGTCTTTTGGAAATGACCCAACCTCTTTGCATGGGATGGACTTCATCTCATGGTAAATGACTATTAGCCTACAACATACTGTAGAACTCACACTGAAGTCCTGTAAATGTTCTAGACTGACGTCCACATCATGTGGGAACGGGTCGTAGTCCAGTCATTTCGCAGCATCAATCCGTAAAAATATCCCCCTGTTCCTATCACACTTCTACAGTTGTGAATAGTGACATCCCTAAGAAAATCACTTATAGATGCCCTGTGAGATTTACAGTCAAACAAACTGGTGCATGTCCCAGGAACCTCATCATTATAAATGTTCAGTCTGCTGTGTACCCTGCTGAACGAAACTCTTCTTCACTCCCGTTGAAGTTTGCATTATTGAATATTAGATCTCTCTCTAATAAGAGTTTTTATATGAATGATTTTATCTCCAAATATGGTCTAAATGTTCTATTTTTTACTGAATGCTGGCTCTCGACCACTGCCTCAGCGACGCTTATTGAGGCTTCTCCCCCGGACTTTAGCTTCTTATTTTCTGCTAGACACGGCAAGAAAAGGGGTGGGATAGCAACCATTTTTTCTAACTTGGCAACTCCACGGCGATTTTGGAAATTTCTCAACCTTTGAATATTTAACCATGGTTATTAGAACTCAACAACACATTCTTGCAATAACCATTTATAGACGCTCAAAGCACAATCCAAATTTTTTACCTGAGTTCTCTGAATTACTGTCGATTGCTCTTATCAAATATGATAATATGATCATTTTACTGGGTAATTTTTACTTGCATGTAAATGATTGCAGATTCTAGAGCAGTAGAATTTAAGGACCTTGTCACTAGTCTTGACTTTACCCAACATGTGAAGAATGCTACTCACAACCGTGGAAATACACTGGACCTAATTTTTACAAAGGGTATAGATGCTGATGTTTCATCTATTTTACAGGTTACAGTTTCTGATCACCCCTGTGTCTTTTTCAATGTCTCTCTCTGTACTCCAAGTAAGTGTTAAGAGCCTGATACATATACTTATCCTCCATTAGAGATAAATTCACTGGTCCACATTCTTCTCAGAATGATGGCTATGAACTCTAATGCTTTGATGGATGCAGGCACCGTGACTCGGACCAACTGCTCTCTTTCACAGTTTAAAATTATTTCCCCTGGGGCCTTTACAAGCCTGGTAACTGCCACCAAATCTACAACCTGCATATTAGACCCTATACGTCTAATCGTTTTAATGAATTGCTTCCTATTTTAAATAGTCCTATTCTTGATATTATCAATAAGTCACTTTCTATAGGCTCTCTGTCCTCAGCTTTTAAAACTGCCATTATCAAACCACTGCTAAAAAAAAAACTAATATTGATCCGCAAATTCTGAACAATTACAGACCAATTTCCAATCTTCCTTTTATGTCGAAACTACTTGAAAGAGCTGTCGCTGATCAACTTACTCCCTACTTATTCAACAACAATCTCTTAGATAAATTTCAATCTGGCTTTCGGCCTCGTCATTCCACTGAATCTGCCTTGACCAGAGTAGTCAATGATCTACTAATTACTGCTGACTCTGACTTAACATCATTGTTTTCTGCTTCTTGACTTGTTGTTGACACTGTGGCCCACAGCATACTTCTAAGCCACTTGGAGAAGCATATTGGTATCCATGAGACGGTGCTTTCATTGCTTTAATTCATATTTATCAAATAGAACTCAATGTGTAAATTACAATAATATAATCTCTGAATTTTCTTAAGTAATGTTTGGTGTACCCCAGGGATCAGTCCTTGGTCATATGCTCTTCTCTATCTACAATATATGGTTCCTCTCTGTGACATTCTTTGCAAATATGGTGTTAAATTTTATTGCTACATTGATGATACACAGCTATGTGTACCAGTAAAACCAAATGACCTTTCCCAACTCCTAAAATTAGAGGCATGTCTATCAGGAATTTAAAAAAATGGATGGGTATGAACTTTCTGCTGTTAAACACTTTGGTTTTTGCTCCAAATTTGCATGAGTTGAAGTAAATAATCCAGGATTTTTCTCACAAAGCTCACAATGAGCTTATGTCTTTCAAATTTGACCCAAAAAAAACCACACATTTATTTTGTTCAATTTTGTTCAATTTGATTATTTGATAATCCATCTATTGGACAGGTGTGGCATGTCAAGATGATGATTAAGCTGCATGAGTGCACAGGTGTTCCTTATGAAGGGGACAATAAAAGGCCAACATTTTAAACAAAATTAAACAAAATAAATGTTATTTTTTTAGGCCAAATTTGAAAGACATAAGCTCTTTGTGAGCCTCGAAAAAATCTTCAATTCATGCAAAATTGGAGCAAAAACAAAAGTGTTGCGTTGTGTTATGGTGCGTTCAGTATATTTACTGTATATAGTCCCTTTAACTACTCATCCCATAAACCATTGCGAATGATACCATTGACTTCCAACCTAAGGATGGTTTAGCGTGGTTCTTCTTAAATTCAACCTTTGTCATTATATAGTGTTTATATTGTTAATAATAGTGCTGAAATCATGGCTGCTCTGTGGTAAAGGTAACGTAAACAATCGTAGAGTTCAGTGGTAGCAACAACTCACTAGCCGATGTTGTGACGTCACTGCCGACATCAGTGAGCCAAGGTCAGCGAGCTCCACCAATCAGAGATGTCGCTCATACCCTTTAGGATTGTGGGTAGTGTAGTACTTCACCATGAGATTGCGAATAAAACATGTTTTTCTTAAAATAAGGTTGATATCATCCAGACTTGTGGCTTCTACAGGAGCATATACCATTGTTTCACAATCTCCTAGCTAGTGGTAAGTCTACCTTGGATAGTTATGACAATATGGCTAATAATCAAAATCTCGATTCAGAATATGAATGGGGTTTTTACTTCCGGAACCAAAATGGGTGGTCACTGTTGCGCTCTATAGCTTCATGAAGTCGTCTAGAGTTTGTTTTTATTGAGTTAATTTAAGTGGGGGAAAATGGTATTACCATTAGAAGGAAAGTTGGACGTAGGACATATGTGCTAATATGCAACAGACCCAAATGGAAATGACAAGTTCTCTTTAAATCTGATGTGAAAAAGTTTACATTATTTTTAAATAAATTATAATTTTCAATGCAGGAAAAAACACTCTATATAGTTTAAAATACATTTTCAGAATAATGTGCATATGCAATGCTCCACAATTTTATATTTAAAGCATGACATGTTTTTGTATATGGTATCAGACTATTTGGTAATTTCAAAGTCATGGAAAGGAGACGGGCCTATGTTCTGCATTTATTCCTAAACTTTGTGAACAGAGATTAATTGACATTGAGGTCGAGACAATTTGTTTTCCATCGAACCTTGTACGTACAAGACGCTCGATTCAATGATTTTCTTTAGCTGTGCACAAACAATTCATCTAAAACAGCAAATACTGGGAAGGACAAACAGGACGGAGGGAGTCTAACACGCCTCAGATGAGCCTCAGCTCAGAGAGGAAATACTCCAGAGAACAAACGCTGAGAAATGATCCTTTCCGACAACAAGCACGATGATCTTTTGACCGAGGAGAAGAAAACCTTCGTAATTCCAGGAGGAAGAGGCACCGCGAGTGGAGAAGCCACGTCACGCAAATCCATGAACAGGGAAACATGGAAAACCACTTCAGACAGAGTGCTGCAATGTCTGGAGTAAAGCAATCTTTTATAGTACTATGACGTTGTTGACCCGGAGTTCAGGATTTTTTGTCAGTTATAGAATTTACTTTATTCTAAATAAAAGTCAATTTTCAGAACTCATATAAAAAATTCTAAGTTTAAATAAAATAATTTTAAAAACTTTTTTTCATTTATTTTTTTATTTTTAAATTGTAAATGTGATTTCATTTTATTTTTGAGATGCGAGTTTTTGAGAATTACAGATTTATTTTGCCGATTAGTCACTTCATCAGTGTAGGGTTAAGTAGTAGTATGTAGTGAATCTACTCAAAAGTTGGTGTTTTTCTAAATCTATTTCCGTTCTAAAATATATCCCAGAGGAGCCAATGGATTACTTACACTACAGATGTTTTATTTATTTATTTATTCATAATATAATAAATGAATAACTATGTGAACTAAGTGAATAATTAATGTTTTTATTTGTTCTAAATGTGATCAGCTTTTTCACATCTCCACAGGAAGTGATGTTATTCACCAATGCAGTGGTGTGTGTGTGTGTGTGTGTGTGTTGATTCATCTTCCTCTTTTTAATCACGAGTGAACGTCACTTCAACAGCTTTGCTTTTATGTTGTATTTGTTCATGACAATGCTTTTGTTCTTTTTGTTTTGTTAGTGATTTTAATAATTCATCACTGCTTGTTTTTACGCCTTAAACAACTTCAAAGCTCTTAACTTTGAATTAACTTTAATTTAAACAATTTAAAATAAGCTTTTAATCTAGGAAAGTGAAATAATAAAATACTGTGAATAAACTAGATACTGTGAATAAACAAGACGCAGATCTGACATGAAGATGTTTAAAGCCTCTTTTACAGGCTGAAGAAGTGGGTGCACTACTCAGACAATCATATCATATATAATTAGATATGATCATATCTGATTATACATGATGGTATATTATATATGGATATATCATAGGATATTATACATATTATAAATTATATTCCTTCTATCCTCTAATCTTAAACAGGAAGTCAAACTGTATGTTTCAATGAATATTAGGATGGTAGATGAGTATATCGTAAATTGCAAAAGAAAGCAATAGAGGGGTGACAAATTTAAATTTTAAATCTCTCAATGTCAATAAATCAATTTAAAAAAACATGGATTCTTACCAAATATTTTACCAATATTCAAAAGTTATTTTTGTTTACTTGGAGTAAAAACGTACTCAACTTTTTTTGGACCATGACCTCGTTTTTAGGTTCCTTTCATATTGTACTGGGCTTTAAAAAAAAAGATATCAAACCTATTAAATGTATCTTTCTTTAAATAAAAATATATCAATAAAATATTAATATATCAAGAAATAGCCTTAGATATGACCCAACGTGCATATCAAGTGACCCCGTGTGGGGCCACGACCCCAAGGTTGAGAAACTGATGAGATTTTGCTGATAAGGTCTTTTTTGTTTTATTTTTATGTATTTTAATAAGTCGTATCCACCACATTTGAGCACAGAATAGAGGAATTGGCCCTTTGATGCTTGTAAAGTGAAACCCTGTCTGAACTCTCATCTGGTGTAATCTCTGCAGAAAGCCCCCGTGCCCGGCGCCTTAATTACAGAGGCTTAACTTCCCTGCAATATGCAAACAAGCCCATCTTGATTGCATGTAGTAATGATCATAATTTTCCACTTAACTAAACCGGTAATCGGCTTTTCATCGGGTAAAACACTGTAGTCTCCAAAGATATTGTACGTAAAGAAACTGTAATCATGATACACACGCAAGCAATGTAGGTCAATGGTGTAATGGGTGTAATATTGAATTTAAAAAATAGTGTTTTACCAACTGTGTCAACCCTGAAACATAAAATATACATGCATAATGATATCATGTGAGCTCATAATACGAGTCGTTTGAAAATAAGGTAAAAAAAAAGGAACGGCAGGCCGGCTCTCAGCGGGGTTTCACTTTTTTATTTTTAATGAGATGATACTGTACCATCGCTGGTGTATTACATCCTCCTAATGGCGTGGACCTTCTCGTGCACTTTACCCTCCCGATACATTGTAAATTATGTTGACAAATCGGACGCCGGCACATCGAGGTGAAGTCTGGGCGCCGTGGAATTAGCAGCTGAGTGCATTAAACACTAAACAGGGGCTTTTAGTACTTTCCTGATGGATGCACTGTCAGGAGAAACCTCCCGAAAGGGTGAGTTCACTGCACGCGATTTACATAAAGACTCTGTGATATAAAAAGTTTTTAAGCCTCCCCTAGTGTATTGTTTAAATTTACTTGAGAGATTGCTACTGAGGGTAAAATGACTATAATGAGTAGAGAGTGAGAAAAGAAGTGGCTTTTAACACAGCATCTAACCTGCCACTGCTAAGAAGAAAAGAATAAATACAATGGAATGATATGTAAGGATATTGCAATTTAGTCAGACAATAGAATGAAATGCAGTTTAGGCGCATGAAGTGTCATGATAAAAAAAATCTCTTATTACAGTATCTCCTGTTGTGTTTGGTGAAGAGGGAAGAGGTAGAGGGAAATTAGGCATTTACTCATTTAAGGCCTCGTCCATACATATATGGGTATTTCTGAAGACAGAGTATTTTCTCTATAATTGGCCCTCCCCTGCACACTAATACATTCCACGTCACTGAAACCTCCTTTTTCTGTGTATGCGTCATGACCTCGATTTACACATGTGCAAGGGAAGGGGGAAGAAGGGAAGAAGGCTATGTCCCGAGGTCCGACAGCACATCTTCCCTCCTTAGCGCCAGGTCCGCGATGACATCATCCTGCATAATAATTAGCCATGTGCTTTGATGGAAGATTCAGCGTGAACAATGGACAGATGAAGAAAGATAAATTTGCTTCAACAGTAGATTCATTTCATCATCATTGTTATTTGGAATATATTTGTTTAGGATATTTCCTTATTATTCATTTACTTTTTTGTTTCTCGGAATTAATTGTAAATTATCAGGTAATTAAAGGCTAAAGGCAACAACGTTTTGCCTTTGAAGTAACTATTATTATTATTATTAGTCTCTGGTCCAGAGCCTTATTATTATTATTATTATTAGTAGTAGTAGTAGTAGTAGTAGTAGTAGTAGTAGTAGTAGTAGTAGTAGTAGTAGTAGTAATATTCTTAATAGAGGGCTCTGTGAGCATCCACCTCTAGTTGAGAATGAGTAAAGGTGAGCAGGTACAGTAAGCCACGGTCAGATGGCTGATGGAGGACAGAGGCAGATTTCCATTTGGCCAATAATATTGCCATTTATTTACAATTTATATACAACTTATTCATCTGTCCATTGTTCACAATCTTCCATCCAAGCACATGGCTAATTATTATGGAGAATGATGTCATCGGGGACCTGGCACAACTGAGGGAAGATAGCTGTCAGACCAAGGACTTGGATGTCCTTCTTCCTATCCTTCTTTCTTCTTCTGTGGTGTTTGACATAGTTTTATCACCTGCAATGCTTATGTGAGTGTTTTAGACAAAGACAAACACTATGAAGACAACTTCATACAACAAAATATCCAACACATATGTTTGCTTTTGTCAGATATGGTTTCCCACGGAGCTAGAATTTTGGGTTATTATAAAGGCCCAAATGACTGATACCTGGAGTCAGATGGTCGACAGGGAGGTATATGATGGATGCCCCCGTCCCAGGAATGTTTCTTTATTTGTCTATATTTGCTCTGGCAATAACTGTTCTTATTGGCTTCATTGGAATCTAGTCCCATTGACTTCAGAGCATCCTTACATTGCAGCATTATGTGATTTACACAATGAGCAGAGTAATTTAATGGTGTATACCATCAACTTTACTGTGAATGATCAGTTTTGATGTACTGTAGGCCTACTGTGTATATTCAAGGGGAGTAACGGTGGTGATATATGTGATAAGGGTTTATACACACATATTTCAGTTTTTATAATTTTTTATTGTTTTGTAATTTATATATTGATATTTATTATTTGTGTATTTATTTATATTATTTATATTATTTATGTATTTATTATTTATTTGTATTATCTATGAATCTTACTTTTATTTTATTATCCATGCATATGCACCACGTTTTGCTTCTTTTTTTGTCATTTTAACTCACATCCTGATAGGTCCTCGACACATCAAGAAGTATAGTGTAAATATCTAATATGCTGTATATATCTTATATATCTAAGTGTTTGGTAAATCATTCGATGTGAGCTGCAGGACTGTGCAGCTTGGTTTTGTTTTGTTTGGTGGTGAACCGCACTGTCCACGTGGACGTCTCAGCTAATTGCTCTCATCCCTCAGTGTTCCCACAACACCGACTGAAGGACTCGCTGCTTGACACTGAAGCTGTGTGCAGATCGGTAATAAACTGAGCGGAGATCATCTGAGCTTCTCACTGTTCATCTCTGCGCCAGGGGAGCGACGGGGCCGCATCGCTGCTCATCAGAGCTTCCTTCTCTCCGTCACGTCTTAAGATAAATAAGATTAATATCATCTATGCATAGTTTTCCTCCCGCTCGCAAAAAAATGCTCTGACAGAAACTTTAATGGCTCCACTACGTGTACGGTAGTGTTTGTAATTACCATCAGTTTTGTAGTGTTTTTTAACAATATACTTAATATACTAATATGTAATTATTTTACTATATAGGCTACTGTCTATTCTCTCTCGTTCCCTCTCGCTCCCATTTAGCTGACTGTTTGACTTGTAGTATGAACTATTATTGTTGTGCAAAAGAAAACAATTCCTGATGCGTAAATTGCGTATGAAATGAGCAATATACAATATTATGGATATACGTAGGGAGTATTATAACAAACCAATTTTGTTAAAATACAATAATCACCATGCCGTTGTGAGTTTTTCTATTTATGAAAATTTCTAAACAATTCACTCAACAAATCATTTAAGCTTTTTGATCATTAAAAAAAATATATAAATCTGCACCACGTCAGATCTACTAATGTTATTGGCACAGTTACTGTACTAAATAAAATGGGGATATTTCACTTGTGTAGCAGCTTTGATGCTAGAATTCCTGAATGGGATTTCTAACTCTCAGACGACTCATTTCAGGAGCAGGAGGACGTCCTGAAAGAGATGTTTCTTTGGTTCAAGCTGCAATTTCTGCATCAGCCAGTACATGCTGTGGACTCGGTCAGTACGATATACTGTACATAAATTTCAAGGCGCTAAGAATCAATTTTATAAAGTAAAGGAAAGCTTTGATTAAAGATGAAATAGCCTCATGTTAATCTGAGTTGGCAGAAACATCAGAGCGATTTAATCTCTTTAAAGCCTCTGCACTGTGCATCTACGGAGAGTTGGGTGTTCCCTGCCGCACTCGTATCAGAAACAGAATCACAATCTCTTAATTTGCCAGGAACAATAAATGTCCTGGAATGAGTCTGGTGGGAAATGGGAGCTGACACCATTCATAACTGCACAGCAACGTGTCAATTTAGCATGAAACGCGACGACGACGACACACTGCAGGCCCAGGCGGACTGTACACACCGCCTACGTTTACATATTGTATATGAACAAAATTATTCTCTTTTATTACATTTTTTTAGGTTTGTTGTATTTTGCCAAATGTATATTTTTAAATGAATATGAGGTTTAGGTTTATTATTTATTGTTCATATGCACATTGGCAATTTTGCCAATTTTATAGTTAATTTTTAGCTTTCTTTTTTCTTTTTTTATTCCAATTACAATATTATTATTGCCTATTGTTTTGAAGTGAGTTGCTGCAAACCGCAGTCTCCCTCCAGGGATGAATAAAGTATCTATCTATTTATTTATCTATCTCTCTGTCTACATTCTCCATCCACACACTCACCAACTCACAGTGCAAAGGAGCATTGCATGAAATAGAAGAGTTAGATGCAAATCGTGAAGATTTACATGCAAATCTTTGTATAAATCTCAAATTAGATAATGAGAGTGATGTGCAGGGCTACATACACACTAGAAGGACGGCTGCTCCGAAATGGCAGCGAAAAGTCAAACTAATTCCTGAGGCAAATGTTGACACGTCTGAGGTGACAGAGGCAAGTTGTGGACTGGTAGACTAAGTAGCTCTTTACAAAAGAAAAAAAAAAGAGCATGATACTGTCTATATAATATCGACATAAGCTGAATACCTGACGTCATATAATGAAACTGTAGTTTGTCAGGATCTAAATAATAACGACTACATGATAAGGCAGAACTATTCAATTCAGTTCAATTTAACAGGAAAATGTAGTTTCTCCACATTTACACAAATTTTTTACAAATTGATTTTCAAATGTAATCCTGTACTTGATACAGTGATACGGTGGAATATATAATATATGTATATAATGCATATGTGCTCTAGCAGGTTCGAGTCAATGAAATTAATCCAGATGTCTATTGTATGATTTTTATGAACATTTAGGTTCGACTAAAAGTGAAAAAATCTCAAAAGAAGAAACGCTGTCGTCCCTTGTAATTTTCGGTGGTTTGTGAACTATTTGCTGAATGTAACACCTGAGACAATTAACGGCAAACAAGCAGTTTGCACAAATGTAATTAAGAGTCTTTTCTTTCTGATAAAGTCTATTTTTGGGAGCCCGCCAGTTTGTGCTCATTTGCAGTTCAGCGTAAGATACAGTACAGCGGCTCAGTGTGATCAAAGACCGGGCAAATGAAATGCAGAGCTAATGGAAGTTCTTAACAAATCACTATCCTCAATTTTCCGTTTCAAGCATCGCTGCCATTTCAAATGACTTTCTGAATCTAATTTGCTGTAAATTATTCTACTTCGTGCCTAGAGATCTCACACACTACTCTTCACTGTAATGCTTTCCCTTGGAACAGCTAAAAAAAAAAAAAAAAAGTTCCAGCAATTACAAGTTTCTTTTTTTTTTTTTTTTCGGGGTTTTGTGATTGTCAGCTTAAATAAAAACCACAACCATAGCCTTGCGGAGTTCTCTCACCCTTGGGTAAACGGGGCGAGCTGAAAGCGCGGTGCGTGCACTCTCACATTTCACCTTGGTGAGATGAAGGGAAGTTAAAAGAACGAGATGCGTGATTTGGAAAGAGGGGTTTTCTTCTTTTTTTTTTACTAAGTGATCAAAGCGTTTCCGACCCACAACAAGGACGCTGTCTGTCTCCGACGCTCTGCGTCTTCTTTTTCCGTCTCTGTGAAAAAGAAATGCTCCGGGGAGCGCGGCGCGTACTCTTCTTCTGAAGTGATAAAAATGGCATTCCCAAAATGTCTCCACCCATCGCACTGGGTGGAAGATATTGACCGTCCTGGCAAAGTAATCTCAGAGAGAGAGAGAGAGGAATGTGTTCTGGAGATGGGTATGTGTTCTATTTATGGTTTTTCTGTTTAATTGAATTATTTTATTTGTTCATTAATTAACTTATTTCTTGTCATTTGAAGGAATTGTATCTTTTTACTTCATTGTTGTTTGAGAGAGAGACTGTGCGAGAGAGAGAGAGAGAGAGAGAGAGACTGTGAGAGAGAGACAGAAAGGGAGAGACGGAGCGAGTCAGAGAGACAGGAAGAGAGAGAGACAGAAAGGGAGAGACGGAGCGAGTCAGAGAGATAGGAAGAGAGAGAGACAGAAAGGGAGAGACGGAGCGAGTCAGAGAGACAGAAAGAGAGAGAGACTGTGTGAGAGAGAGAGAGAGAGAGAGAGAGAGAGAGACTGTGAGAGAGAGACAGAGAGAGAGAGACGGAGAGAGAGATAGAGAGAGAGG
>OMKR01100008.1:0-16377 GCA_900302355.1 Cyttopsis rosea
ATCAAGCCTGCCAGGTAATCATATAGATCTTGACACTCTGGGTTGCCTCTTGATTGCTGGCATGCCAAAGACGTCTATCATTACAGACTCTGGCTGATTGATATCAGCTCTGATTAGGCCTTTAACCGTAGCTTGTCCAATTAGAAAGGTAACTCAGCCATAACTGCTAAGGCTGATGAGGCTTATATTCTCTCAGGAAAACCTGAGTGAGAAGGAAATAATAAGACTGCTTGGGGCTGGAAATCAAACTCTACAGCATTTGTTTGTTGATTGAAAAGAAAATTCGATTTTTTAATTTCATTGTCAGATGAAGTGTCAATTTGCTCAACACACACAATAGACAATATTCTAAACATTGTGGTCTCATACTTAAAAGTTAACTAGATACTACATCACAGCACGAATGAGATTAATTAATTAATTATTCATTTACAAATTTATTTTGCGCTGTTATTTCACATTGTGCTCTCAAAATTAAACCTTTTCTATCACTCTTCAGCATAGAAATGAACAAATTAAACAACCCCCCAAAGTAATGTGGTAAAAAAAAGCAGGAAGTAGCAAGCAGCAAGTAATTTTGATTGAAATGCAACCCTTACAAAAAGGTCGTACGATTTCACCACATGTGATCACATGTTGTGACATTTCTCATTTAATGTATAGCTTTGAGATGCTGTTCATCTTCAATTCAGTTCTCAATAACTTTTCAATGTAGCAGCTGGAGTGCGCCATGTTGCACTGCCAGTAGCCCAGAATGGACAAACCAAAACTGGCTCTAAGGAGGGATCTTTTTTATCCCAAATGTCTAAGCTTATCTTAGACATAGACTTAGACTTGCTGAATTAAAATTGTTTACATGAGTAAATGAAATGTTTTCTTGTTTAAAGCAACATTATGTAACCTTTTTACCATAAAATAACAGCTTCAGAATCATTTTGATGCTACACTGACTTGTAATATGGAGAATGGCACCTCTTTCATTCCCACCCACCCTCCAACGCCTGTTGTGACACTATGTAACTTAGGTGTTCGGGTACGAAATGGCGGGAAAAGTGCGTTATGCTTTATGTCATTTCAGACATTAGATTTGCCGCTGTTACCAGGGTTACCGATGTTCAGGCATACACCGATGATTACATTACTAGAGAAATAAAAGCCATTTTGTTCAGTCATAAAATAACTCTAATTTGTAAAATACTAAGCGTGTTATCAGTACTTAATACTTACGCTATAACTGAAAGTGAAAGTTCCAGATCGAGTGCCAGATTGAAGCACAGTCTGCGGAGACAGATTTCACCCTGTTTCACCCTGTGACTTGTGTGTGCTGCCCAGTCATGCCAGTAGCGGGGAGCCCCGTCCCTCTGGGAAGCAGCTCCGGGAAGCGGCAAGGTCTGTGAAAGGGGCGCTGTAACCTTGGTGTACATTATACTTACGTTTGTAATATAGACTGTTATTGAAACGTAAGGTCGAATTTGTCCGGTAAAATAAATTCTTGGACCGGGAAGAAGAAATCTGGGTGAGTTTTACGACAGCGGTGTAAAAGTGCAATTGCACTCAGAAACTGTAGGGGCACCAAATACCAAAAGTTACATAATGCTGCTTTAAGCAACTTCAAGATAGTAGAAAGTTAAAAAATGCTTTGTAAATTGTTAAAACTACTTACAAAGATATGAACTGCTTGCAGCTGCTTTGGATGATGGATGGACAGTGCCTTTCAATTGTTGAGATGAAACATAGAGAAACTGAGAACCTGGTTGTGGCCAATGTATACGTTTATCTTGTTAAAATGAGTTTCATTTTCAGTGACCTCATACACCAGAACAAATTGGGACAAATTGGGACACTCACCGGTGGACACACACACACACACATACACACACACACACACACAAGTGAACTAATCACAGGCACATACACACCACCAGCACCTGCACCAAATACACTCCCGAACACCCTCCTGATTACATCCTTCTCCTTTTCTCTCCTCTCCTGCCATAGCTAACACAGGAAGAGGCCATGTGCCAAATTGCTGTTCAAATTTCTGTCTACTTAATTAATTATGTTTTGTCAATACATGTTGTCGTCTGATGTTTCTATGTTTATGTTTTTCCAAGTACATGTTGTTGTTTGTTTGTTTTTATGTTTATTTGTCTCATCTGTGGTGATTCTCCCTCCTGGAGAAGTAATGATGACTATTGATACTATTAATGGCTCATCAGGCACAGAAAATTTCCTTTGATGGATTGCAGTTATAGCGATGGATTAGGCTTCCACTTGCACACAGGCCTATCAAAGATCCTTACCCGCTGCACTGTCATCTGTGATTTCACAAAGCATTTTTACAGAAAACAGAAGTCAACCCTTCCTCTTTAGCAATCAAAGGCCCTGTTCAGACCTGGTAACTTTTACTCAGATAGAGCCACATTGAGATGTGTTCTGAAGCCAGATGTGAACAATGTGGCTTCAGAATGCATCGCAACAAGGGTCTCGGTTGACCACATATGATCGGATTTCTGTCCCGCACTCAATATACAAATAACCAAGTATATCACTTCCATTTGCAGACCAGACTGTGCTCATCAAAACAAATTTGAGTGTATTCTCATAAAATGTTCATATTTCATGATTCCAAATTGGAGTTATGAACTCCAATATTAGAGATGGTGTGCAGCTAGCAGCAAAGAAGGATATTGGGGGAAAAAGCAGTTGTGGCATCCCATTTCTCAGACAACTCAAGAAATTCTAAATAAAACAATATTTCTTACTGTATCACTGAAAGCATTCTCACATCCTCCATACGAGTCTGGTACAACAGCTCGAAAAGACTCCAATGCATCATCAGCAGATCATCCAAAATCATTTCTGAGCCAACCATCCTGTGCCTCTTCCAACCGCTGCCTTTTAGTAGAAGGTAGAGAGCTTCATCCACCAGAACAACCCACTTCAGAAACAGTTTCTTCCCCGCTGCTAAATGGACATTGAATACTTTATCCGAACTGAGTTGTACAATTTACTAAATGCAGATTCCATGAGCCTTGGCAATGTCGGCATTAAAAATCTCAAATGTTCACATTGAAATTGCTGGATGGAGGGAGGGGGTAACACAAACAACTATGCCACCATGAACAAGATGAGTACTACTAAATGTTGCATGGGACATACAGCCATGACCTTGTTTTGTCAAATCGTGATTGATATCTATGGGACAAAATGAGAGAGAGGGGGAATGAGAGAGACAGAGAGAAAGAAATAGAAAGCGGGGAACTACAATGAATTGTTTTTTCTTTGACTATGGTATTGCTAAAAAATTCTGCACATATACAGTACATTGTTAATATTCTACTCAGCTCACGTTACATCTAAATTAGAGGAAATGTGATCACAAACTTTGGAAAATTTGCAGCCAATTAATTGATCCTTCCATTTTAAATAGTTAATTACGGTGGCAGACAAAACAGACAATGCAAAAGCCACAACATAACGGAAGTGAGCAACAACATAATGGAAGTGAGCAACACCATAACGGAAGCAACAACGGATGCACTGATTTGCAATAAAATATAATAAACGAAAATAATTTATACAAGTAATAACCTGGAGCCGCAACTATCACCAGACCACCACATCCAAATCCTCCATCTGCTTCCTCACTGCTCTACTGTGCATGTCAGAGTTTTGCGCTGCAGTCACACTGAGTGAGTGTGGGGTACACTCATTCACTGAGTGAGTGCAAGCGAATGTGATTCAGAATCATGTTCGCTAACAACTGACTGAGAGCTCAACTGAACTGACTGATGAACGGATTGTTTCAGGAAGTGATTCAGTTCAGTTCGTTCACCCAAAAGATCTGAATCGTTCGTGAATGACACAACACTATCATGGAGCTGGTAAATGCCGTTTTGAAAAAAAAGCCTGGATTGATAATAGTTTTTTTTTTTCCTATTTATTAAGGTGGAGGTTGTTTGGTGCTTGTAGCGAGGAAGCAGATTAGTTTAATATATTTTCTTGCAGATAAATCGGTGCATCCGTTGTTGCTCACTTACGTTATGTTGTGGCTTTTACATTTGTGTTTTGTCTATTTGCATGTGTTTTCTTAAGTTGCAGTGCGTTGAGCTCTCAGGGCCACCGTAGTTAATTGACCAGCTCAAGTTAGTTGTTTAATTTGTATACACAACTCTAACGATTGTTCTTGTTTCAAGCCATATCCTCTCTGTAGAAACTTGTTTTTATTGCTTTTATTTTCAAATTTTCCCCCAGGAAACAAGAAAATACTCGCTTATTGTTCAGCTCTGGTGGTATAACTGTAGTTATGATGACATAACTGATATTATATTTACCATAAGCTACACTGCTTAAGACGATGTTGCCTTGGAGGCAGAGATGATGAATCTTGGACCAACCCAAGCACTGTGGCAGTGGCGCCATTATATTCTGATTGGCTGCGTAGGAGAAGGAAAGAATGTGCTAAAACACACACCTGCTTGATCTTCTTGTGCCTGGAAAAAAAAAAAGAAAAAAAAAGAAAAAACATTCTCACGGTGCAGGTTCTAAGCATAGCAGAAGGAAGGGTGAAGGATTTGAAGGGTGAAAATCAAAATCTTTTCATTGACTAACCACAGAATGTGTCACACATAACCATGCCCACCTTCAGCTGTCTTTTAGTATTCCAGTGGACAGTAAACTGTTTTGTCTTGTTTCGGCTGCTCTTACAGGTGACAATTCTTGCATTTGTGCAGTCCATGCTGTGGCTCTTCATCTACAATAATCAAAAATTGCGGATCTGATTTGCTTCTAATTTCCCTGTTATGCTTAATATTTCTCTTTTCAATTTCCATCAGATGTTCTCTGTTTTCTCATATGAAAATGTAAGTCTCACCTCTATAGATTTTGTGAACAGGAGGAACATGGCATCTTACATTCAATTTACATTCAATTTACATTCAATTACATTCAATTTATTTCTTGGACTGACTGGCAAAGATCAACAACATTTGCCAAAACTAGAGACACGCTTTCCTCCCGTTACTCCACCACAGCACATAGCTGCTGTCTTTGATCAAGAAGAATAGGATTTCTCGTCTAATAGAAGATGGGTTGTCTCAGTGGCTAAGGTACCAGACACTGACCCGGAGAAGCTATTTTTCTGCAATTGTTGCTGGAGAAAAATTGGAACTCCATGCATACAGTAGAACAGTGGGGGAAAATGCCGCCCATTGATGGATACCTCAGAAGACTGATTGGCTGATGGGTTCATTCGTGTGTTTAAACCCTGCTGCAATGAAGGCAATGGACACTTTAAAGGGCATTTATTATGCTATGGCGACATTTAGCTCTATTTTAAAGTGCAACCACCTAAATTAAACAGGGAATAGAACCCATGATTTATAGTATGAGATGAAATTGCATTACTGATCATATGTGGACAGTGGTGATGGGCTTGAGTATCCATTTGCAATGCATAAAATGAAGTTAAAGTATGAATAATAATTAAGACCAACAATCAGATCAATGAGAATCTATAGAACTATTGATGAGAAGACAAATAAATCCGCTAAATGACTATTTTTTCCAATAGAAAAGCTCGATTTAAAGTTTTGTTTTTTGTTTTTTTCAGATATTGCCATGGTGGAGAACTGTCGGCCTGTGATGCAAAGGTACAATTGAGAACAGTGTTTACAGATGATGAAGTGTTTGGAAAGTAATTTCAGAGTGCAAATGAATGAACAGGTAGGTGTGGAGCAAGGACCTGGGACTCACAAAAACCTCCTCTATTCACTCTGTCAAAAGGAGTTACATTCAAAGACACCTTGCTGAAACTTGCCTACTGCCACTTGTGACACAAGTGTCAACCTTTAATGGTTTTCGATCGACACCCGGGCAGCCAAGGAAGACTTCTATGCGTTCTGAGTCTTGATGGCTCATTGATTTTACTCAACACCTAACTTACCCCCCACCCTCAACGCAACCCACATGTGTATTCAGTTCATCAAAAGAGTCCCTTTTCTAAAAAACAAACAAACAAACAAAAAAAACCTCACATCCTGTTCCAGACCTGCATCAAACGGAAGCTGGGAGTTTTGGGCACTTCAGCGGTACTGCATGACTTCAACCAGACAGCATGACGCTATATTGATTTAGCGGCAGAGCAGTGTGTGTGCGTGGTTGACCATGAACTTGACTTTCTCGTCGCAGAAGGCGCCACAAATTCTGGCAGACTGACATGTCAAGTGGAGTTGGGCATGGGGAAGAGGCAGATGGAAACGGAAAGATGGTGTAAGAACTCCTATTCCTTAATAAAATTGTAACCGTGTCCACTTTAGTCCGGTTAAGTCTTTAATCCGCCAGGGAAATGTAAGCAGTGGGGAAGACAAGTGGAAGTCTTAAAGTCATACATCATGAAGCTGAAAATTATTGACATCCTAGATTTAATATTGTGCAGTAAAGCCTTTGGAGAAAATAACTGCAATGAAGCTCTTCCTAAAGCCATTTTGATTTTAACCATGAGATTCACACACCTCGCTAATGGCAGATTGGCCAGTTTTTCTCAGATTTGATGGCTGCCTTCTACCAATTCCTGTTTCCAGATCTCTCCACAGGTGTTCAATGGGATTTACATTTTGAGTCATTGCTGGTTACTTTTCAGAACAGTCCAGCATTTTGTTTCCTGGGTGTGTTTTGAATTGTGTTTTGGGTCATCGCTCTGCCAGAAGACCCATGACCTTCGATAGAGACACAGCTTTCTGACACTGGGTTCAACATTGCACTTCAAAACACCTTGGTAATCTCCTGATGTCATGATGCCATGCACAAATTCAAGTTTCCCAGTACCAGAGGCAGCAATGCAAACCCACTGAATTGAACTCCGTCCATGTTTGACTGTTTGGACTGTGTTATTTTCTTTTAAGGTTTCGTTTGTTTTCTGTAAACATCGATTTCATGTGAATTTCGGGAACATGTCTATGTCCCCTGAGCCCTGAGTGAGTGACACCACACCCACTTCCATTTTTGGAATACCTCCAAAGGGGGCCTTGTACAGTGTAATTGCACTTGGCTCAGAGCGCACACCCCTCCATTCAGAAGTTATGCAGCTTTATGTGAGAGACCACATTTGGGGAATTCGGTGTGAAAAGATAAGCAATTGTCAGCTTCTCTGTGGCTATTGTGCTCTTATGGAAGAATTCCACCATCGCCTTCACTTTGTCCACAGTGGGCCTCATCACCTTCAGGGCATCTCTTACACCCAGGTTCATTGTGTGGGCGAGACATGGGTGGTGGGTCCATTCCAAGATTTTAATAGCTTTGCTATCACAAACACAGCAAACCACTTTGTTTTCTACTTGCCACCCTTTTGCCACTCTTGGCAGTTCTTCTGCCAAATTCTCTGAAGTGTGTCTGTCACTAAACTCAAAACAGTCCAGAAGACAGGACACCATTATATAATTTTCAATGAAGTGACATGTAACAGACATGAAGGAAGTGGTGGCTTTGGATGTCCAGCAGTCAGTTTTCAGGCAAACTGCTGTAGCTTTATTATCCCGTTCTTGCAGTGAAGTAACGTTCACTGTCATACAGTCTTGGAAGGGTTGTTTAGGAGAGTGTTTTCCTGCTTGCTTCCTTACTTTACATTGGATTGAGAGCATGGGTGTAGCTTCTAAATCCTTTGTCCTCCACGATTGAGAATGGTTGCACTTAAATCATTTTAGACAATTCCTCATCACCTGTGTTCTGTCTTGCTGGGGTCATGGCCTTTGGCATATATTGGGTTGCAATAGGTCATGGTGTACCTGATGCCTGCTGGGTGGCTGTAGAACTGCAGAAGCAACGGTTCCAGAAGGTTGTTAGTAGACCCTGCTCAAAATGATATTTTTACCTTACAACATTTCTCCATTCTGCCTTTATGTTTTCTATGTTATTAAAATGTATCCAAATGTTACTTTGTTTGTGCTAGTTGCCAAATTATCCATAATTGTAGTTGACTAGTCGTCTTACCTATTATGTAAAGCCCTTTTCTCATATGAACTCCGGACATTGTCGGAGTTAAAAAACATGTTTTCGGATGTATCTGCAATATCAGCGAAAGTGTGGAAAAGTATTTTACTAATACAATTATTATTGTAAATCTGGTGACACTGACAAAAATTATGTTGTCCATGATGAGTTGACTGCTGCCAACAGCGCTGACTAGTGGATATAGTAGTCGACTAGTTGACTATTTGATGAAACCCCTACTTGAGGGGCCCAGTATAACGTGACTTCCTGGTCACTGCCTAAGTTACTTTCTCATTTGTTGCAAGAAATACATATGCAAGATTCTTCATCCACAATACATTGAAATATTTGGTCAAATTGATGGTTAAAAAGTGGGATATTTTCAAGAATAACTATTCTAGTTGTATAACAAAAATAACACACTACTAATGAAATAGTACAGATATATCTGGTTTCAAAAGACACCTTTGCAGCTGTGGCATTTCATCCTTTAGGTGCTAGGGGCAGCAGAGTACTTCAATCCTGATGACGGCGGGCGATGAACGTGCCACATTCATTAGAACGCTGCGCCCGCAGCAACACTGGTACGAATCTGGGTCACGGCGAATGGCTGATTTTCTTCTTCTGCATTTATATATACTGTATATATAAAAAAAATAATATGTCTGATACGTTCAATGTAGACACAGAATTATTTGAACATTTGATTTTTGTGAGGGGGCACACAAAATCACCATGGCGGGTGCATCTAGATAGGCAATTTCATGACAACATGAACAGTGCGTGCACATTAAATAAAAAATATGTGCGTGCGTGAACATGTTCTGAGCTTCGCGGCTTCGAACCGCAAGCCTCTGGTGTTCTGCTAGCCTATTAGCTTAGTCTAGCTCATATCTGGCAACAAACGAGTCCGGACCAACTCTGCAGTGGAGAACTGGCACTTCATTTCGGTACAGCAGTGAACATAACTCTCGGTGATATGGAAACTTTACTCTTGGCGTCCTGCAACTCACTGAGAGTGAGTGAGTGTGTGTGTGTGTGTGTGTGTGTGTGTATGTATGTGTGTGTAACACACACACAAATGATGCAACGCTGTGAGGTAGGTGTAAAATGAAATCAATCACAAATATTTTATTCAATTTATTTAATATAACCAATTATATCTTAAATAGAATCTTGCAGCATGAGTGATTTTGTTCTTTGTTATAAATATTTTATTTAAAATATAATTGCTTACTACAGACTTGTAGATCAGATAGATCAGATCAGACAGCGAGGATTTAGTCCCAAGGAATCCAAACCCATGATAAGATTTTTTTTACTGCAAGTCGACATTTTTCTATTTTCTATTAGTTTTTACTTATCTGGATGCATATTTTTCTGACAGCAAATTCACAATTCTTCCATATTTATTTCACACTTGCTTTGGCAATGCCTGTTTCTCATGCCATTAAAGCCCCTTAGAGAGAGAGAGAGAGAGAGAGAGAGAGAGAGAGAACCTCAAACCTATGCTGTTTTTCAAATCCTCAAGTTCCTTAGCTTATCAATGATGGAGTTGCAGGTGCAGCGATCTAGCAGCGGTGGCGGTGGGACCGCGATGTGTGTAACAGTGCACTACAGAAGTTTGGCTTTCTCACTTTGCGTGCTTGAAAATGGCAACTTTGCATAAGATTCAGAGCAGTCTCACGAAACCCTGTGGCACTATTAAATTTTGAACTATATTTAATGATTTATTTTTATTTATTCATTTATTTTATTAAATAAGTAAAAAGTTTATACACTAAATACGACACGGAAACCACTGCTCTATGTCGGCACTATGCATCTGCGTGTCCGCACCAGGGCTTCCTCCGCTCTCCCCGGCCTTGGAGCTCTCTGGCCAGGCAGCGAGCAGCGGGGAACGGAGCTGACGTGGTGGGTCTTCCTCAAACACCAACTTAAACTCGAACTCGCCTTACTTGACCGCAGCAATCCCGGTTCGAATCCGTTCACATCACGGCATACCGGCTGATTTTTTATTCCACAAATACAAAACAAAATATAAGACACAAACTATTACTATTACTGGAAGTAAGCACTCACACATCAAACAAGGCAGGAAAACACATCTGGAAACTTGCAGCATCTTGTAGAGTTCAACTGACCACTCGTGTTCGTACGGATCGAGCTCATTAATTTCCTTTATTTTGTTGTGCGAGTAGCGCTTCTTTGCTTCTTTGTTCAGCTTCTCTCGGTAAGGAATCTTGCATTTGATCTTCGCGCGGATCTTCCGCTGTGAGCTCTGTGCCCGCTACCCAGAATGCAGCTGTCTATCATGTGTCATCATCTGGTGGTGGAAGGTGTGCACTACACCTACCTGTATTTACCTGTATATATTCACCTATATTCATGCAATGCGGCATTCCTGCTCTCTATACAGGCACATATATTTTAATTTAATTTGTATGATATAATATGAAACAAAAATATTTCTGCTCTGTTCAAAAACATTATTTGTTCCTCGTCAACATACTTATCTTAATGTTATTAATGATAATTACCAAAGTCAGACGTTTCTGGATCGTATTTAACAAATATGTTATAGGATCATTCTACTATTCTGTCCTGTATTCATTAACAAAAAACAAAGAAAGAAAAAAAGAATCGGCTGTCAGACGGATGCTGGCTCCCATCGTTCACTTAAAGGAGCCGGCTCATAGCTGACTCGTTCGTGACCGACACATCACGATTGAGCAGTTCTGTTGGATGTGTCTAGTTGTCTTTATGTTAACCCCTGTTTAAGTTATTTTGACCTCATTATTGGATCCTACGTTAGTTATTTTGTAAATGTTTCCCCTGCGCTTAGATTTTTCAACCCGTGTTAAGTTGTTTATAGTTTTTGGTAAATAAATCCCTTATTTTTGCACACTCTACCTGAGACTCCTGTTGTTTAATGGCTTAGTCCCTCACACACTCCCCTCCTTCGATCACTTTACTGGCTTCCCCTCTCTGTTCGGATCAAATTTACGACCTTGGTAATCTCCTAGGCCGTACATCAAACTGCCCCTCCCCCTACAATCATTGGTCAGGTTCCAAACTCCAGCTAGTTCTAGTCCGCCCCTCCACCCTTGCAGGCAGCCTAGCTCCACCATCGCTATGTCACTCATCCTAGTCTATACTCTTCTCATCCCTGATACCACAATGGTGAGCCGATGCTGAAAGTGTTGTGTGTACCTTGACTCTGAAGGTACACACATCTGTTTTGCAGTTATCCAAGGTTCTTTGTCAATGATTCGAATAATCCTTCGCTGCAATCTTTGATCAACTTCTCTCTTTTGGCCAGGGAGGTTAGCTACTGTGCCATGGGCCTTAAACTTCTTGATAATATTGCACACAGTGGACACAAAACCTTCAAGGTCTCTGGAGATGGACGAGTAAGCTTGAAATTGCCCATGCTTGATTATTATCTTCTGTCTAACCACCTCAGACAATTCTCTGGTTCTCTTTCTTGTCACAGTGCCACAAAACAGCAGAATGAGTACTTTTCTCCATATTCAAAGTAGTTATTATTGTGTGTGATTATTAGATTGCAGGCACCTCTGACTCACTACAGGTGAGTTCAATTACTAATTATAGGATAATCCTTGAAATCCTAATTCCGCTAAAAGGATAATAGAAAAATTGTCTTGGTCATATCAAGATTTGTGTGGAATAAGTGAAGATCCAGTATTCTTTCAGGTTTATTAACTGCAAGATAATGAAATACATACTGTATGTGGAAACCAAAAGATGTTTAACTTTCAACATTTTTGCTAAGAAATGGTGCATTACTTTAAAATAAAAATAACTGCAAGGATCAGTGTGAAATAGAAGAAATTCAAAAATTCAGTCTATAGGCCTACTATGATTTGCATCAAAGGTCATATAGTTGACCCCATGTCCAGAAAGCGAGTTGACGACAATCCACAGAAGTCAAGATAAAAAGCAATTTATGCAGGTGTAACGGTCACTAGTCTGTCCGTCTAGACATCCGTTTACTTAACTAATTTTTATTTGCCTATTTCATTTACTCGTTTCCTTCCCTCCGTGGAAACTGGGTCAGCTTTTCTGTTAAATTCAAAATAAATACAGAGGTCACAAAAGTAATCTGGATTCCCATTAAATATCCCATCATTAGATTGAGCAAACTCACGCACAATGGAGCAAAGATTAATGGTTGACATTGCAGAGCAAAAAAGGATTAAAAAAAGAGATAAGAGCCTTCAAATAATAAAAATAACACTAAAAATCTTCATCTTATCAGGTAGTTGTTTTATGTGTTACGCTAGATCATGAACATAAATACTATTGCTACAAAATCACACAACTGAAGGACATAAATTACTTTTATTTGACATGCAATGCCTTCAATGCTTTGAAGAACCAATATCATATGACTTTGCATTATCAGTTATGCACTACATAAAACCAATTCCAATGCAAGATTAGTATGGTAGAAACATTAAAAAAAAATCCAACTTTGAGACAAAAATTGCTCAGCTCTATATTTAGCAACCTCATCAGCCCCGGTTGTCGATTTCAAGTAGTAAGTGAAATATCTCACTTATTGGAGTGGAACTCTTCCACGAGTTGTTATTTGGTTTCCTTTCATTTTTATTAACCCAACATTTTTATTTCGTCCTGTGGAGGACAAACCGCGACTCAAAAATGATCTTCTATGACAGCGGTCCCCAACCTTTTTTGCGCCACGGACCAGTTTCATGTAAGACAATATTTTCACGGACCGGCCTTCAAGGTGTGGGGGATAAATATGACTAAATAAAATGATACGACCAGCATAAAAACAAATATAAAGTGCATAAAAAGTACAACTCACCATTACGCTGAATTAGTGGGAGCCCTGAGCTTGTTTCTCTGCAACGGGCCGGTCCAATCTAGGAGTAATGGGAGACAATGACACCCGAAGTGTGTTCCTTATGTCCAGTCTACTCCAGGCTTCACAAAGATAGGATGTTGGAAATGGAAGCAGGGTTTTCAGTGCTTTTTTGTCGATCTCAGGATATTCTGCCTTGATTTTAATCCAGAACAAAGAAGCTCTCCAAAGCCGTTTGGTTTTTACTCATTTTTGCTAGCTTGTGGGCTTAATTTTTGGGGTAATGTATCACGTGACCAAGACGAGCGTCTTGATATATCCGGTCATTTTTCAAAATAAAACATTTATTAGACTCTGATAATCAATAAAATATTTTTTTATTCATTCTTTCTGTGCGACCCGGTACCAAACGACCCACGGACCGGTACCGGTCTGCGGCCCGGTGGTTGGGGACCGCTGCTCTATGACACCTGGGGGAGGTCAACATAACACCATTTACTAATTTAAGACATCTACCAAAATGGCTCATACATCTGTTTTGTTAGCTGCTGCATAACGTTTCCCTCTTCCAATCTGTGTTTATGTGTGTCCGCGAGGCCTACGCAAGCTGAACGTGTACCTGCATGTGCCCTCACATCCATACAACCATATTACTGTTGTGTTTATGGGTGATAATTGGTAGGGCCTTCCAGTTTTCTTGCACTTGCAACACGGCCGGTGACTCAGAGTAAATCTAAATCCATTTAGACAGCCGTGAGACAAGGACACGATCCATTATTTACACAATAAACCATTTCTCTCCTCTCTGACCCAGAAAGAATGAATTTGTCACTTCTGCTCAGCACTCGGTAGTTGGCAGAGGGTGTAAAAAAAGAAGAGAGAAATCGACAGACACCTCGAATAATGAATTTGTTTCTCGCGCAGATAGTTTCCTAAGAAACAACCCCTATTGTTCATCACACTATTTCGTCCTCATAGTCACGATAATTTATCTATTGAATTGTGTCCTGGAGACGATTGTCTGACTATTTTCGTAACACACAGAACGACATTTAAACGGGGGGTGCAGATACATACAGTGCACATCCTCTTGTTATTTATACGTCAAAACAACAAATGCCACAACAGGTAAATGCGGTGAATTATGGATACTCTTTTTTTCTGATTTCTGCCAAAGACATCCTCAAAAACTATCTATTTTCAAATGGGTCCCTTGACCTCTGACATCAAGATATCTGAATGAAATTGGGCTCATTAGAACCGCAAGAATCTCTGCTGCACAGTAATACTGGAGCTAAACAGCTAGACAGGCTAAGTTAGTTTCTGGGTCCTAAAGAGCGCCATTTCTGTATGCAGTGAAAATATGTTATGTTCTGCTTTTTTTCTTTTCCCTATTTCTGCACACTGTGGTACCTAAACAGTCATGGAATTGTATAAATTTGGGGGATTTTTGACCCTTTTTTCAACCCTTTTGTACCAAAGCTGTGTAATTAATGGTATCAACCCACAACTTGGTGCAGCAACTAATCACACATAATTGAGCATGGGAATGGCCATCATTAGGCATTACACTCAAAATATTAATAATTGTGTCTGGTGAAATTAGAAATATAATGTTTATTACCTTTTAATTGATAGAAAAGATTGGCATACAGTGTCAAGCTGCATCTCAAATGATTCCTTGAGGTCTCAGCTTTCTGAAGGTGTAAGGCACTTGTATGTGGCACCAACTGCTGACCCACACCACCCCCCAAACTCCAACCCCTCCACCTCACTCTGAACCAAAGAAAGGGGCTCAGGGCTTAAGAGGTTCAGATAATCGGGGGTAAGGTGTTGACATGACCGTTGTAATATTCGGAATGTTGCCTTCACCCGATTGTGATCGGCTTATTCAAGTGCATGGAAATGCTGCTGACCACTGCAGCTTGGGTTCAGAGGGGCGTGTGGATCAACATCAGTGGGAAGGTGTAGTTTGAACTTTTGACCAGGAGCAGCGGGTCGGTAACTTTCAAATTTGTAAATAAATAAAGTTGAGTTTTGTTTGAACCATAGGCACCTGCACACATGGCATGATTGTGGCATTGATGACGTTTGAATCGCAGTGGCCGTCAAACTCTGATCTGCGCGTTTAGACGGAAGTAGCATGAAGCCGCTGACAGACTCGATACTGTACATGCTGTACGGCGCGTACACTGTCGTCCGCCGACGTGCAGAACTTGAAGTAGAAACAAATATGTGCTGGTACTCCCCTATTCACATGTTGACAGGAGGGGGGGCATGGGACGCACATGGCTTTTTTGTTTCGTTCAATTAGGAAACGGGGTCAAATAAATACATCTAAAATAAAAACACACTGTTTTTATTGTTTTGTTTGGAGAAACGGGGACGCGCAGCAGAGAAAATATGTGCCAGTGCTCCCCTTATTCACATGTTGACGGGGAGCTCCGGGGAGTCGGAGCTCACAGCTTGTGTGTTCTAATAATTTAAAGAAAAAGTGCGCTCTGACTTAATAAAATATGATATATTTTACAATATGTCCACTTGATTTCTCCACTTGAGCGAGCAGAACAGAGTACCGGCAACTTGTAAAAAGTCCTGGTACGCCAAAGAGTAAAACGTAGAAGTGCCGGTACTGCGTATAAGTGAGTACTGGCCCACTTCAAGGACTGCCGCATACCCAAGGCCTACAGACATTTCCCACAATGCTTTGTGTTGTTTTCCTTTTCTGATGGAAGTTACAGACTATAAACAACAGTCTGTAGCAGGTTCGCTGCCACACGGCACCTGGGTGGCTTTCCTAGGGGCTCGCCGACATAGAGACACAGGCAAAGATAGTGAGGACAAACCGGTTTATTGGCAAGACGTCAATGCCAGAAGCAGATGGAACGGTGTCCTGAGACGGTGTGTCCCCCCCCCATGTGTGTGTGGGGACGGGTGATTTCAACCTGTGCTCATCAATTCCTCTGATGAGCAACAGGTGCGCAGCCACCCCTGCTCCCAGGTCCAATCAACTAGACCCAAGACAGGTGCGGCCGCTCAAACCACACCGCCCCCACGCCACAGCGTCGTCTTCTGGCTAAATTCCATATTTATCTCCTTCTCGCCTGCGTCCCGCTGCCTTCTCGGAGCAAGCCGAAATTTAGTTTTGCGCGGACACGCCATGTGGACGTCCACTAGGGTCCGCTATTGCATTGGTCCGTGTATGCTACGTCCGGACAATGAATTGGCCTTTAGTTGATTTCTGATTCATATCCGATTTATTTCCACATATGAATGTGGCCCGAAACGGATGCGAAAATATCAGAATCCATGTGTTTCGACGTCCAGAAAACATATCCGCTCTGTGTCACATGTGGGCGGAGCATCAGAATGGGGTCATTTCAGTTGACGGTGTAAACGCAGCCTCAGAGTCTCTCGGTCTCCCAGTGTTCACGGAGCCGTCAGCGCAGCATCATTAGTGGGAGAGGCCGCGGCGTCGTGCATCATAACGCATGGATGCCACGGGAACACAGACAATAGCAGATCTGGCTAATTCC
>OMKR01100013.1:0-13410 GCA_900302355.1 Cyttopsis rosea
GAGGATGAAAAATAGAGAGGTAGTAACTGAAAGATCCTAAGATAGAGAAAGATTGGAATGCAAAGAGAAAAACACAACTAAAGAAAGAGATGGGTGGATGGAAATAAGAGATCTCCCATGCAGCGGGAGCAGAAAAGTCACCTGAGTTGTTCACGTTGTGCATCTTGCTCAGGTCGGGGAGCTGCTGGTGGTGTCCGACGCGCCCGTCTGTTGTGGAGAAACTCGACTCGCCCTCGTAAATCGTCTGCAGCATACTCCACTCAGCACTCGGGTCTCATCGCACGCCCTGCGCTTCCTGTCACTAAGAGCCAGCCCTCGGCCACTCAGGGGAGCAGGCAAGACGACAACAGCCGACTATCTGCCTTCCTCTGCCTCCTCCTCCTCTGAGAGAGAGAGAGACCAAGAACAAGAGAGAGAGAGAGAGAGAGAGAGAGAGCTCTCACTCTACAGCAGTAGCACTAAACACACACCCTCTTTCTGCAGGTCTTTCCGACACCCAGTCTTAAATGCAGTGCACACTGTGTGTCACACTGATCCACTAGCCTCCTGCTTCTCTGATCCGGACGCTTTCTGTCTCTCAGCGTTCCTGTCTCTCCACTCGGGCGGCGGAGTGTCTCTGAGAGCAGATTAGCAGAATGTGGCGCAGAGTTGCCGGGCGAGGCATGTGCTGTGAAGTGAGCACCTCTCTGAAGCGGCAGCAGCGCTTTGCTCTGCAAGAGAGGGAAGAGAGAGAGCTTCATTTGCATGTGAATCAACAACTGCGTGGCCCACAGGTGACAGAAATAGAACAATGGCCAGCCCTGGCTAAAAATAGGTCAGGCGAAGCGAGGGGATTGGAGCAGCATTGATGCGTTTAAAAATACCGCACCAAACACAGCTGTCTTCTTCTGCTCCAGCCAGAAGGCATGTCTCCTGACTCCCTCTCTGCAGATGGAGGCTCCATTCCTCCTCCGTCTACCTCACTTTTTACCTCCTTATTTTAATTTCATTTCTTTCTTTTCAGATAGATAGATAGATAGATAGATAGATAGATAGATAGATAGATAGATAGATAGATAGATAGATAGATAGATAGATAGATAGATAGATAGATAGATAGATTTTATGTATGGCAATACATAAATATATTTAAAGAGAGAGAAAGAAAGAAAAACATTCCTTAATCCTCCTTAAAGCTATTTTTACCTTATTATTTTCACTTCCTTTATAGACACAGACAGACAGACAGACAGACAGACATGGCGGTACACACATATATATTTAAAGAGAGAAAGACATTCCTTAACCCGTCTTCCTTTTTCTTTTCTCACCAGAGTACATAGGCCAAACAATAAATTTGGGCCATGCACCTAAAATAAACAAATACAAAAATATAATAATGAAGACAAAAAAAGAGGTGCAAGATTTCCTGTGTATCCAGGCAAGTGCTGCTCTTTAGGCATCACTCTTTGTAGGTTAAGCCAGACAACAAATCCAACTGTGAGATGGAACTGGAACACACATCGGCCATGATTACATAAACCTGTCGAAATTGGTCAGCAAAATGAAATATAAGTGATAAAGTGAGAGGTGTGAGATATTAATGTATGAGCAATGCAGTACATTTATATCCTTTTGAGAATGAACATTGAGAGAAAGAATATAAGGGACATTTTTTGAGCATTCACCAATTATAATAATGTTGGAGGAATTTAATTCCGTCCCAATTTACTGAGACTTATCGCTAATATGATCAAACTTAATCCCATCAAAGTCAAGTCAAATGTTCTGTCGAACCACTGATGCAGGGCTGAGTTGGTCAAGCAGGCTGTGCCTTTAAATTTTTCATCTTCCTTCATAATTTGACCTGTCCCCCAGCCAGGGGCATGGAGCCAGCACAGTTATTTTTAGGTCCTGAGCTCTGATGACTGGCGGCTAGAGAGACACAGAGAAGGAGTTTTACTGTGTTGTTTCAGCTGGACAAACAGTTAACCCCTCAATTCTTTTATCACAGCGTAACAAAGGAGGCCAAGGAGGAAATGCACAGCTTGCGAGCACTCTCCAGATATAAAACAACTTAAGGGCTAATGCACAATGTTTCGTTGTTGTTTTTGTTTATTTGTTTGCTTTACAGTTTGTTTTTATATTTGTGAAACTTCTTGTTTTTTTATTGTCAGTGCACTATTCTGGAAACTGTTCTCATTCCTTATCGCATTCTAGGTTATCTCAAAGGCAGACTTAAACATACAAATAGAAAGCTCCCTTCCTTGATGTATGAGGCAACTTTAGCTTCATTCACAATGTTAACAAAAAAAAGGATATTTTCACAATTATAGTAATTTAAATCCTCCTTGATGTGTGTGTGTGTGGCAATCTTGGCTGCCGTGTTGGATAAGATGGTGCAGTTAACAGGGATAAAAGGGCTCCAAGTCCAAGGCAATAATAGCTAAAGACCCAGAGCCTCCATCTGTCACTGTATCTGTCAGGCTGGGCGAGTACCACTCCTGTGGACTGACCTCGAGACAGGGCAGAGCATGTCTGTCACAGACATGACACTGGTTAAGAATGAAATTACAATTAATGTTCCATTGCCATATTATGACAATGCAAACAAGTAAGCCAAAACCATTGTTTTGGCCAAAAAAAAGCCAAAACAATGTGCAATGATCCCAATTGTAAGGCAAGGTCTCATAATATATTTCTAGTGAGCATTGGTCATTGGTCTCTAAATTGTGATCATGTTATTTAAAGGTACTATATGTAGTTTGCAGAAAATTCCTGTTTTTAACGACACCGGTAGCCGTTAAGCCAACTGCAGTCAGCATCCTACCGGCGCGAGCGTCCTGCACAGCGCACCAGAAACTCAGATCAAACTGTCAAACTAGGCAGTGCTGATCAAATATGAATCTTTGATTATGATTATGCTACTGCATTGCCTATTTCCTGCCTCAAATGTTTTCAGAAACATATTTTAGTGAACTGTTTAGCTGTAATATGTGATCAGCCGCCATTTTTTTCCTGCTTGAAAACGGACAAGCCAGAACCAAGCACCACCCAACTTGCATGTGCCGATCAGCGGTACGTCGCGCGTTTCATCACTTCCTTTGGTTTTGCGGGAACTGTCCTTGAGTCCGTCACATAGAACACAGAAATCAGTTCACAGGCTGTTAGAGGCAACCAAGAAAGTCAGGGAAGGACTCACTTTTTAAGTTACATTACAATCCGTTCACACATTGGCAATACAAAGCGATTAATATATGTAAAAAAACGACATATAGTCCTTTAAACTTGTAACTTTATGTTTGAAATTGAAAATTAAATTTTGAGTTGTTGTTAACATTGAGCTGGATAAATATAGATGATCTGATATTCTACAGATTTAACAATAAGAAGTCGGTCACCACATCCCACTCTGGTAAAGAGAGCGGATGTAAAGAATTAGTTTGAAACATCTCCTTGAAAAACACTTGTCAACCTTCCCCACGGCTCGCCATACCAAAATAACAGAGACATTTCACCGGGGCCTGTTAGCAGTGATTAACCTATACTTTTTTATATATATATATAACTAGCTTCCTGAGCTTGATGAGGGATTGCGGGATTGGAAATAGCACTATCCAATAGGCAGTGTCCAAACCTGCGATGTGGCGAGCCAGTTATAGCTCCTACTGCGTCACTGGCGGCCTCTGTCTACTTTAGTCCTATTAAAGCATTTAAGTGTGAACGTCAGCGTGCCTGCTGGATAGCCACTCCACTCTGCTCTCCAAGGCTACGGCCTGACTGTCTGTCACCTCCCTCACATCAAACACAAACGCTGTGGACGCTCGCATGTCTGGGTGAGCGCGTGTGTGTGTGTGTGTGAGTGCGTGTGTTAGTGCACGAGTGTCTTTTTTGACATCAGAGTGCAGGGTGGCGTTAGGGAATATTAGACATGAGGGAACAAGTGGGCCAGACCAATGATGTGCCCCGAGCGCTTTCCAAATTTAAATGAAAGGCCATTATGGCCGGTTTCAAAGAGCAGTGGACATGAAAAAAACAACAACAACAAGAAGCAAGGATCCACAATGGTACAAGTATGCATGTAGGCACAAACAAACACCATTGAATTTGAAGTTGTTCTCCTCAACAGAGTCAAAATTAGTAAGTTCTCGAGGAGAAATTTCAGCCACAGTCACACCAAGTGTCAATTCTATTTCTGGTCAATTGCTGTCGTAACCCGAAGACTACTTTTTCTAACAAACAATCCGACTCCTGTTATCACGATAACTACGCCAGTTCCAAAACAACAGCACTATTTCTTCTTAATCACCATAGCACGGCTGGCTTCTGACACAGTGAGCATGATGAAACCCAGCGGGGAGGCAGACTGGAGAACGAAGGGAGCTCAACTTAAGTGTTGCAACAGATATGAGGGGGGGACAAACATGGCGCATATAACTAATTTGATTAGACAAATGTTTTGTTCCTCTTTAATAGAAGATGATCCACGTGTGGGAGGAAATGACTCAAGTGTGCTTTTCTTCCTTGTTCGCTGTTATTTCAAAGCCCTGTATGTCTCTGAGGATAGTTGTCTGATGTCGAATAAATTGATTATGAGGAGTGCATCTCCCGACCTCTACTAGACCATCCGGATCAATACATTTATAGTGGCATCTATATAAAAAATAAACAAATGAAATGTATATGTGTCCATGTACTGCAAGTGTGTTTCATCATGCCATCTTGGGAGGACAGTGGCGGATGTTTGCATTGTCGGGCACCAGGTTCTTCAGTCACAAGGGATGCGTATCCCAAGAGCAGGACTGCATGGTAACAATGAGATCTAACATAATCAACCTATCCCCCCAGCAGCTCCTCACATGGCCACCTCAGTGCTCTGAGGGGAGCTCGGGCACAGGAGGGGAATTACCTTTCCACACCAAATATCACTCTACCCACCATCTTACATCAGCACCGGTGAGTCATCAACACGCAACACTGGGAGAACTCCCAGTTCAATTTTGAAGACCGGAGCCATGACACATTGCTGCTCCAATCTCTCCAGGCAGAGTACAGACAGCTCAGTGGGCAGCCGGGTTCAGAACATGCACGTTCCCTCTCGAGGTGCATGGCTAAGTGTTATGTCATTTCACAGAGTCCATTTTCCCTGTACTTTGCGGCCGGTCTCACAAAAGCTCAAAGGCACACAACTGTTGATTCGATGGTAAAATCCAATTAGGCTGTACATCTGGACGTGTTATGGGAGTTAGTTTCCCCACTAATGATTTCGGCGCTCTCACTTTTATTAGGTTACCCTGTCTGGCGTCCTGTGGTATTTCCTGTTGGACTTTCTGTGTGATACAGAGTGCACTTAACAGTTTGGATCAAATAACACTAAAAGCTTTTAAAGCAGTCATGTTTGGTTCTTAAATTTAAAACAATATTTGGCAATTTAAATAATAAAAACGAAAGAAAAATCGGAAAAAATCTCATCTTTCACAAGAAAGAAGAGTCGGATGGGTTGATTGAAAGAGGACTGATGAATAGATACTGAACTCTGAAAAGAATGAAGCAGTTTAGGCATATATTTGCCAGATGTAGATAGTATCTGAATTATGGGAGACAGGGTAAAACTAGAACACAATATTTCAAAGCACCCACTTATTGTGTACTGACCTTGAGGTCAGTTTACTTTCTGTCTTTGAATAGGTCCCCTATGCCGTGCCATCATCTGCTGCCGTAGGCTGTCTAAAAATAGCAGGAGAGCACAAAGGCACACTGGAAACAGAGGGCCACTCTCGCTATTCCAACTAATCAATGCGCTCATCTCTGCTGCAAAGCATTGATCCTCTGTTTCTATTAAATTGACCATGTTGTTGTTGTACAACTTCCACTCTACATCCAATCATCAGGAGTCCACTCTGCAGCCCACTCCTTGCTAACACAGCACCGTTTCTCAAACAGCAACACCATAGAGAGTTGCTCCTCCAATTTAAAATAACACCCTTTGCTGATTTTTCAACACAGGTCAGAGGCAATTCTGAAGAGTCGGCTTCCATGAAAACAGGGGGATATTTGAAGCGAATATGGTTCAGAAACCGCAATGTCCAGACTGTACAGAGACTTGGAACACACTGCTCAAGGTTAAAAATTTCTAGTCATGTATTTATTAATATGATCTGTGTGATGAAAAATAAATACAGCTTAAATCTGACACGTGACTCGATCCAACAAAGCTTTTTCTCAGAGGGATTTAGATAACAAAAGTCTACTTTTACTCTAATCTACATGCCGATCTTAACCATTTTACAGAGGACAGCCATAAAATGATCCTTCATGATCTACCATCCTCAAGATCTTGTTAAAATCTTTGCATTTTATCTTTTAAAATAAATCCCAAGATCTAAATATTTCTTTGCTCATTAAAAATGCCAGTTTTTTTGTCATAATTTCTGCACATTGCACATGTGCAATAACATGTAATTCCATGGAATGAGTTTATTACACGAACCAGGTTACTTTTATTACAACATGAGTGTCATAATAATCAAAATTCAGATGGGTCTATTACTTGACCATTAGTCGGGCTAATTTCTCAGTGACCTTTAAAGCAAGGGGAAAACAATTCATAGACTTAAAAGGTCAACCAGAAAAAGTCTAACAGGATATCAAGTTTACTATGGGAAGGGCTGGATGACGCTTATTGTCCGAGTCACTTCCACCTGCGACACAATTTCTTTTCTTGAACAAAGTAAGTGTGCTCCCCTCCTGTAATGTCTCAAAGGTCTCGGACACAACAATACCTCTGAAAAATAGCTCTTCCTCTACGAACAGGCAATATCCTACTGCACACCCACCAACTCCATAACAATGTAAATGTCCAGGCAGTTTCATATGCATAAACCCGGAGGGGCTACTAATGTATTTTTATACACTGCTCTGGCAGGATGACCTTGAATTTGTAGATGTGGATGCAGTATCATATTCCTAGACTGTAGTCAAAAATGTACACAACATAGCTGTATATAAATATAACATATTTATATGCTAAGTAACTTGATCATATTAGTTTAGTTATAGCCACATAGTTAATAGTTTGCATATTTTGCCATTCCCACGAGCGTGCCTGACCATCTATTTTAGATCACTGCTATCTCTCCTTAGAGGCCGTTTCCTAGCTCTCCTCAGAGGCTAACACACAGTTCAGAGGTCATCTCACTTGTTTGGTAGAAAAGTAATGGTAGTAGTACAGAGCATTTGCTCCCATTACTGAGTCCCTTGTGTGGTGAGTTCTCTCAGTCTCGTACCCATTTACTATTGGCCATCTTTACCTCTTACACTTACTGCATCATTTCAATGTTAACAACATTTAAATGTTTATAATTACAAGGATAAGTGGATTTGGCATGTTGGGGACTCTTTATAGTTTGTGACACTATTTAAGTTTAGTTTAACTGTTGGGCATTGTCTGTATACTATATAATATGTAAAGCAATATGTGATCACTTAATTACTGTATTATTGAATGAGAATAGTGAGATTTACAAAGCCAAGTGTAAGACACTCCTTGTGGGGCAAAAGCCCTGGTGCAGATAACTCTGCAATAGTGCACCCTGCAGGCAGATGAAGAACCAAAACTGCTGGGCTAATAAAAAAACAAATGTACACACAACATTGACATTGGACAGACAAAAACACAAATACTGTAGAAACGTACTTCAGGGAACACATTCCTTGGAGAAACATAAACACATATATTCACACACCCACATGCATAGTAACAACATGCAATGTATGGGAGTGGCTTTAGTGTCCCTGACCTCCTCCTTTCATCTCGGATCCAGTATCCAAGCTGACTTCTTAACCAAGCCCCTTGAAAAATTTAGGGCCTAACAAGCTGCGGCCTCCATTTCCTGCATGCAACTGTTAGCCACACAAAAAAAATTAAGCTGTCTGATGTTTTTTGATTGTGTTACAACTGTGGGATGCACAACAAACCTGTTGCGCCACAATCTAAAAAGGTATAATCGATTTTGGAATTTGGATCTTTCCTTTCAAACTACAAAGCTTAGGAGCAGCTACCTTTAATACTCTCAAAATAGCTCTGTGAATCGAGGCACAGAGAGAAAGGCAAGACATCAAACAGGCTCTTATTTTGTTTCTGGTCTGCCTGCTGAAATTATTTGCTGTTGAAATGTCATGTATACTCATTGTTTACACAAACCCTCAATCTGTACTTTCAAATACTTGAGAAAAGTATGAACAAAACTATCCTTTGACACAACACAATTCACTGTTATGCTAAGTAACATGCTTAGTAGTTATGCTTAATAAGAGTTAATAAGAACATGATCGGCTAAACCAAATGAGTTTCAAAAGTGGCTTTTGCCCCTTAAAAAGTCTGCAATAAGCCAAACACACCAAGATAAATTGGAGAATTTCAAGTATGGTTGAGAGCTGTCACCTCAAAATTTGGAAACCGTTCTGGAAACAGATGGACTGGTAACTCCCTTCACACCTTTCTGGACAGAGTCTTTTACGACAGTTCTGTTCTTGGATCTCCAGCCAGTGTGTCCAATTCCTGTGTAATTCGCGGACCCGTTTGTTCTGCAAATTTCACGCCACGATATAGGGTGATCAAGGAGGCAGGTATCCCAAAGATGAAAGGCTGGTTTAGAGCTGGAAGTGTGGCTTTCCAGACCCCAGTCAATGATGAGACAGCAGAGAGTGACACCTCATGGGTCTGTGATGTCTGAGCTCTGTCTGTTTCTGGAAATCGTTGGAAAAAAGGGCCACACCCTGACAGCTACGTGACTATCTGCCCTTCAAACTGCATTGGGATACCTGGAGGGCTGGGTCGTAACTCATTTATCACCTAGTTTATTGACCATGCAGATTTAATTGACCAGGATCTAGCAAGGGCAAGGCATTTCTCCATGGGAAAGAGGATGATTATGGATCGGCATAAGCACAATAAACATAGAAACTAAATCCTGCTATAGCAGATATTTAAAATAGTGTCAAGTGTTGGTTGTCACATTTTGAAATGTATTAAAAAATACTCAACTGGAAGAAATATTTTTAATCTGTTTTACACATGATAAAAAACAACAGCATATTTATCCAACTTAAGGTTAAATGCTCATGACAGCAATCATTAATCACCCCATTTTCCATTCAGAAAGGAGACCTCTCACAGACATGAATGATTCATAGCTTCAACTGCACTTGTACAGGAAGTGGAAAAGAAATGAAGGTCACCCCTTCCCCAACGCCCCCTTACCCACTTAGGAACCAGGGGCTCTGTGAACAGAAAGGCTGCATGAAAATGCTGAAAACACCAATCAGAAGCCATCACCCTCCTCATATTCATATGCATCGGAAGCCACATACTGTACAGGCTGCTGCTTGCCCAATACTTTCCTTGGGAGTGTAAAATAGTTGTCATAGCTAATATGACTGCTCACTCATTTTTCACCCACAACCACAGAATGACTGCCGTGTGGGTGTTGGGGGTTGGTGGGGGGCACAGTGTCCCCCACCCACACCTCCCAAGGACCACTCTGACCTTTTCATTTCACAACAGAATGTCACGGTTAGCTAGGTTAGGAGGTACAGAGAATTAGTTATGAGAGAAATATCACTTCAGGGGATCTATCAATCTGCTTGATGTTGCATTATTGATACATTATCTTCATTATCTTTAATGCAAATAGATGAATAATAAGAAAAGCTGCACCTCATAAATTGGGGAAAAAATGAAAGATAAAGTTTTCTGCGTGTAGTCTTAGATCTCTCTATCACAAATTCAGAATTCAACTCAGAATTCTTTTTCACCACCAAAAGACAGCACAAACAATAACAAGGACGTGCGAGTGAGGAAAGGCTTCCATTAAAAAAAGAACACCACGGGTACACAGATGGTCTGCACAGTGTCTGGTGTGCAGACACATTCTCCCCCTCCACTACAGCAGCAGCAGCAGCCATGGCTAGGAACAGCAGAATAAATAAAGGTGTCAACATGACTCGCCAGTTTGTTTGCTTTTCATGACAATGCACCAAGATAAATCCCAGAACCAGTGTGCACATGGTTCTGTTTAGTCTCCAAAACACATACAGTACACTCAGAACACTCAAGGCGCAATATTGAATATTACACATTTGGTGTCGTGTGTATGTTGCAGATGAAGGTTTCACAAACTTTGGAGTGCAGAGTGGCCGTGTGATGAGGGCTGTGCAGAAACTGAAAGAGGGCTTCTATAGGATTGTTTATCATCATTTATGAGTAATCCATTTACATGACATTTCAATTTATGGTATAGCCTCTGATATACCAAAAAAAATAAATAATAATAATTCTTCACCTTCCCTCTGGGCATCAAACATGGCCACCCCCATCTCAAAAACTCACTGACCCTCATGTTTCATTTCTGCATTCTCCAGAAATGTCAAGTTCAGTCCTAGAACACACCTCTCCTCACCAAAACACAGCTGCCAAATATAGTCTGCTAGCCGCTGAGCCTTCTGACATAGATCTGGCTCTACAAGGCTGCACAGCGGTTCATTTTGGCCCAGTGCCATATAGTCACTGACTATTCAGCCTCATAGCTAAACAGAGGAAAATTATAACCAAGAGGTGGAGTGTACAGTGTTGCCAGAATGCCTAATACCATGTTGAAGATTGATTGTGATATGGAACAAAAAAACAGTTAGTGCCAAAGCTAATAACATGGACAGCCATGCATGGGTAAATCCTGTTTTTTTTTTTTTTTTTTTTTTATAACAAAAAAGAAAAATGACTAATAGATATGCGTGTTAACAAAATAATAAGCACTTATGAGTGTGCAATTCCAAGATTGTCTTAAGCATTTCCATTTAAGACTACCTACATGATCATTTGTCTGGCAATCTCAAACTCAAACGCTAGATTGACAGAGAGACCATTTACAAGTTACATTTTTTAATGTTGGAAAAGTATCTGAATATCAAATAACCATGGAAAATAAATTGCTCACATTAAATAGCAATCAGAGATGTGTCCATAAATATACAGACCAAACGACAGTGAGCAATACACTAGACAAGGAATTACACAAGCAATTTTACTGTCGGGCCCAATACTTGAAACGCAGTAGTTAATAACACTCAATGGCCTTGTGTTTAAACATACTAAACACAGAATAAATGGATTGGGATGTTTCATTTTATAAATTGTATGGTCAGAAGGAGGCTATGCAAGAAGTCACAGAGTAGTGAAAATGGACAATATAACATGCATGGGAACAAATCATGTATGTTATCTGCTTTTGATTTGCACAAAGACAAAATCTTAGAAAGATTGTCTTAGAGCTCAAGACCAAAAAGCTATGCAGAGGCTTTGAAAGGTCTACTTCTTTTCGTTCTATTAAAAGATAGCCACAAAGAGCACACACACACACATATGCACAGTTGCACACATACAATTCCAGTTTCTCTTCAACCCAATTAAGAGAGAAGATTCAGAGAAGGTTCAGTAATTTTGTGATGTTGGACTTTCTATCACCAAGTACAATGTTGCTTTTTTTTCGGTTGAACAAGTTTGACAGATCCTGAAGTGTGGAACACATAATTCGAACATTCACGAGGTGATTATAAAATTAAAACTATATTGTATTCTTCCTACCTCGGTAAACAAGCAAAGTTTTTTTAATGTCAGCTATGCAAGTACTTTAATCTTTTATTCTGTAATCGCAATACAATGCTTTGCAGTTGAAAATAAGACAGCTCTGCACACAACGTAATCTGGAATTATGCAATTAAATTATTAAACCACAACTGTCATCTGAGGGGAGAACATTAAATATTCATAGGTTGCTATTTTAGTAAAAACACAAAATAGACACAAAATTCTGCATTGCTAATATTCCACTTGAGTAGAGGAAAACGAGTAGACCGAGTATTAAGCTATTTAGCAATTGTAAGAATGAGCGCTGTGATTTATTGTCTTCTCTGAATAATTCACAGATGACTGTCGAAAGTTGTCATAAATTCTATCAAAAAAACATTTTGTCTAATTAACACTTTTGCGGGTACTATGGTATTATGTGTTGGGCGAAGTGTAAGGTGATGGTAAAATGACTTTTCTCCCTGACACATATCAGATGGCACCTGCCCCCTCAAGCCATCTGACCAGTGTGGACATCTGTGAAGCCTAACCCGCCAAGAACAAGTCTGATGCTAAAATATCATAAACATTCTCAAGTGGAAAGAAGACTGAGGGGTCATTTGCACATCATCCATGAAAGCCTAGAGCACTGCAGTGTTTTTCTTGTTTTGTTGTCAATGTGAAAATGCCATGTGTATTCTGGAAGGCCTGTAACCGTGCTGTGTTTTCATTTTACTCCGGGGAGGACTGCAATTCTCCCTGGACGGCTCTATAAAGGCATCATCGGACTGGTCAAAACTTAAGTAAACCTAACCTTACATTTATCATTGGGATAATGTGGCTCTTCCACCAAAGCAATGAAGTTATTATTAAGTAAAAGTAGGCCTACTAGTTGTAGTGGCAGTAGTATCTTTTTACGAGAATAGTGTAAATGAGTAACCGTGTGACCTTTTTGGAGATACACAAATGAAAATGGAGTGTGTGACCATTTGAATTGACTTTTGCCAATAGCCTCACCTGTTTTGGCAGGTCTTAAGCTGCGCCGGATCTGCTTGTTACAGCCTACCGCTTCCTGCCAGATTCGGCGTCATATCCACTGTAAAAATAAAACCTTCATGTTACCTTCATGTCTCTTGGTGCTTCATGGGTGTATCTTTGGATTGGACATTTGGGGCTTGAGGTCTCCGCCCTTCAAGGGAGGTCCAGTTTTGTTTTGTTTTGTTTTCCAAAATGGCCGTTAAATGACAGTTTAATGGGAAAAGACATTCCAAATAACCGTGATATACACATTCCAACTAGTGCTAGTTATGGGCTGAGAGCAAGTCTTACAAAGCGGGGGGAGTTTGAAAAAATGTTTTTGCTTGCTAATGAGAAGTTCATTCATTATGATAGTTATTGGGGGTTGGGGTTAGGGTTGGGGTACCTTCCCCCTGGAATCTACCCCCTTGCATCTGTTGATATTATTTTCATATATCATATTATAATATATCCTATTAGGTGACAACTGATTTTTAGGGTTAAGGTCGGGATTATGGTTAGGGTTAGGGTTGGGGTTGGGGTTGGGGTTAGGGTTGGGGAACCATCCCCCTGGAATCTACCCCCTTGCATCTGTTGATATTATTTTCATATATCATATTATATCATATTAGGTGACAACTGATTTTTAGGGTTAGGGTTAGGGTTAGGGTTAGGGGTAGGGTTAGGGGTAGGGGTAGGGAAGGGGTAGGGGTAGGGTTAGGGGTAGGGTTAGGGTGAGGGTTATGGTTAGGGGTAGGGGTAGGGGGGGGGGTGGGGGTAGGGGTGGGGGT
>OMKR01100017.1:0-11873 GCA_900302355.1 Cyttopsis rosea
TTTATTTTATTTTATTTTATTTTATTTTATTTTATTTTATTTTATTTTATTTTATTTTTTTTTTGGGGGGGGGGGTTAACTCTGGTCCACACTCCAACATAGTAGATGGCGGTAATGCATCTTAACGCTTGGTTGCACCCGTCAACCTACGGAAGAAGAAGAAGACGAAGAAGAAGAAGAAGAAGAAGAAGGGCCTCGCTCCTCCACTCCGGCAGGGGCGCTGCAGCAGCAGCCTGCTGGGAATTGGTACGCGCACGTGACATTGACCACCAGCAGAGGTGAGAGTGCCGTGTGCCGTCGTTGCTTTCAAGAGAGAGAGAGCGTGCAGCGCGTACTGAGCCAGCGCTAGCATTGACCTAGCTAACGGGATAGCATTTAGCTTAGCTTAGCACGTCTTCCCCCCACCCCCTTGCGGTGAGTGGGACCCCCTCCCGGGCTCCCGTCTCCCTCCTCTCTCCCGCCGTCCAGCAGAATGAGGCTCACGGCTCTCCTGTCCATGGCAGCCAAGGTTGTCCTTCCAAAGGACTACCGCCACGGCATGAACCGGCCCTGGACGCAGGCTGCCAGGAGGCGCAACCCTCCGAATAAGAAGAGGAGGAAGGTGTTTGTGGAGCCTATGACCACCGAGGACTGGACTGTCCTCAGAGGCGACACGGTGGGTGAACTCATGTTGTTATTCCATCAAAATGTCGGCAGGATAAATGCAACGCTCCCAACTGGAGTAGTATTCAAACTGTACTTATAGTACATATAGTATATTATAGAATGATATAGTATATTATATTATAGAATATATTGTGTATATATTATAGAAGAAGAAGAACGATTTATTGATCACACATTTACCACACACATGCGGAGGGTGACACACACACACACACATGCAGGATGGTGAACGATGAGATATAGTCTCTGCTTTTATCCCATCCTGGCCGTCCTTCCTCCAGGGGCAGCCAGGAGCAGTGGGCAGCCCGGGGACCAATTCCAGGTGGTGGGTCCATGTCGTGGTCAGGGACAGGACAGGAAGTGTTCTGCACGTTTTTAGTCGGGGTCCTTATGTTGGAGGAGACCCATGCGAACCCATGCAAACTCTGTATGTTGGAGAACACGGGGAGAACGGCCCCTGATCGGGCGATAACCCACCCCAGGCGGGAATCGAACCCAGTACCTTCTTGCTGTGAGGCAACAGTGTTAACCACTGAGCCACCTAGCCCGCTGTGAGCCAGTTGAAATCGGGTGCAGAGGTTCCGCAGGACACTCACTCCAGCGAGTGCTCAAACTTCTTGGAGTTAGAGGACTGCAGTCAAGGAGAGCCACCAAAAACATCCTCGAGGCAGCAGAAAAGGCCTCGCGGTGGCTGTAGATCCGTAGGGGGATCCGTGGTGCGCCACTTGGACACAAGCCGGGGACTGATCACCCACTGCTGGGTCGCCCGGGATAGGGTGTCTGATGATTAAAGACCCGAAACACCCCATGACCCCGGGTTCATCACTGATGACGTGTCCAAGTATCACCATAAGGTGTATTCTAAGTATATATTATAGTGTGTATATTTTAGTGGATATATTATAGTGTATATATAGTATATTATAGTGTATATATTATAGTATATATATATAATATAGTATATTATAGTATATATAGCATATATAGTATATTATAGTGTATATATTATACAGTATATATAGTATATTATAGTATATATAGTATATATAATAGTATATCAATTTTCTTCCATTTTCTATTCTACTATTTTTATTACTTTATTGTTCATCCCCCCGGGGGATGAATAAAGTACAGTAATCTAATGTAATAGTAATGCATTGCCAGTAAGTAAATTGTCATATGTTTGAAATATATCGATAATTTTTACATTCCATTGAAAGTCTTATATATTTTATTTGGTTTAGCCAAAGCTATTCAAATAATATGTTGCCAAAAGCGAAAGCTGCAATGTTGCGTGGATCAATTTAAATTTCTACATGGAATTGTACACCATTAGGCCTACATTCATTGTTGGTGTGTATTCTTTTTGCAGGTTGAGATCCTGGAAGGCAAGGACAAAGGGAAACAGGGCAAGGTGGTCCAGGTCATCCGAAAAAGAAACTGGGTTGTTCTGCAGGGCCTTAACACCGTAAGATAAAGATAATCCTATTTTTTCCTTTGAGAAATCATGGTGTATATTGGACGCTGCAAGGCCTTGTATGTAATAGGAACGCCAGCTGATAGATTTGTTCTCTTAGAAATAAACATAAAAAATTCTGTAATGTATTTGATAATTGTTGTTTTGCTAGGCTTTTGTAGTGTCACTTACTTTTACCACGGCTGCTGTGCATTAGCTTTTTATCTCCATGAGATGGAGCCAAATAACTGTGTGAGATTTGAGCAGATTTGGCAGTGCCAGGGCATAGATGTTAACTTATGCGTTTCTGGAAAGCCTTGTTTGCTGTTACTTTTGGATTTTTTACAATTTTGGAGTCCAAAGTCATGTATGATTTCTCGTCCCAGCATTACAGGTACATTAACAAAACACCTGATTACGCTGGGATGTACATCGCCAGCGAGGCTCCACTCTTGCTTCGCAGTGTTGCTCTGGTGGACCCCACAGACCGGTAAGAGCCTTGTGACACTGCGTAGATGTTGGTACAGGTGGATCGCTGGCGGTTGCTTTACAATCAAGCTGGTTTTGACATGCTGACCTCGCTACTTTAGGAACCCCACCAAGGTTGAGTGGAAGTACACAGAGGAAGGAGAAAAGGTAAGAGTTTCTCTGAGGACGGGTCGAGTCATCCCCAAACCTATCGTAGAACGCAAGGATGGCATCGTACCGCTGCAGTGGAAAGGTGAGCAGCAGGCTTTGATGGTTTTGTTATTCATGTGTATGGAACTCCTCACCTTCGAAGGGGTCTTTCCAAAGGTCTTACTAGTTGAATGACTCACTTAACTGCTAGATGGGAAAAGCTAGATCTATGTTTCATTCCTTATTCATAAGATCAAAGAAAGGCTATTTTGGACCCTTTATGCATTCTTGATCATTTTCAGCATGGATATGTGTGTTGGTTCCTTGTGATGATAATCTCACTAATTTTTTGTTGATGCCTCTGCAGACGGACCTAAAGACACTAGTCCAGATGACACGTTAGAGAAGACCTACGTTCCCTCACTGAAAACCCTGGAGGAGGAGGTCATGGAGAAATTGGGAATCCAGGAGCACAGAAGGCAGAAGACCTCCTACTGGTATTGAGGGGAGAACCTGAGAGAAATTTTTCATATTTGTGGAGAAATGCTGGTTCTGCAAAAACAAGATTTGGGGGAAATGGATATGCCAATACACTGCATTAGACCTGGAACTTTGTTGCTTCCAAATTCCTTCATCTTTTTGTACCATAGAATGGTATCTGAAATTATTATTGTTTTGTTTTTTTAATTACTAATAAATGACAAGTAAACCAAACCTTTAAAGATTGGGATTTTATTAATTATTTAATCGTCTGCCTTTAACTGCAATGCAATCACAATATGGGGAGTATCATACATTGCCCCGTATTCACCTTCATTATATTTACTGATATATATATAACATAAATATATAATATATTTGCACTGGATATGGAGGTTTTTTCATGCTACTTAAACTGTAAACTCTCGAATCGTGGTCCTTGACCAGATATTATTCTAAATTAAGTTCAACTTTGTTGGGGATATTGTGATAATACAACAAAATGCAAAACAAAAATGATGACACACAGGTACATTTCAAATAGTGGTTTGAAACAGATAAAATGAAATGATGAAATATGAGTTAAGCATCCTATTCATGGTACCGGCTCAAACTTGCTACCGGTTATGTAACGTATAATAATGTATCTACAGGAGCTCAGGCATTGTGTGCTCCATAACTCTTATGCTTGTAGACTCTTTTGTCCAACTACCAAGTAGTGGAAAATCCAGAAGGGAATGCTTTGGGAGAAGAGTGCACAGACAACTGACCCAATTAGACTTGTTCGCCAACACAATGACCTTATCTTAGTCGAAAAAGATAATTCACAACCATGTCTCAATATCACAAATGGACCATAGGGGACACAGTTTAAAAACATAATTATTAGAAACGGTCTTGGAACTAAAAGTGATGTTCTGGCTTATTTTATTTTTAACCATCATTTGTCCGTCCTTAATGAATTTCTAAGGCGCAACACCTTTATGTTGCCGTGTACGCCCACAGTCCTGGAGCGATGACCACTTACAAGGTCTGCTGCAGCGTCTTTAGGGGAAGTGCTGGCGTAGGGGCGTTTTACAGCCGTACGGGAGCCTGTGGAGAGAGTTAGTCATTGTGTTTCACCTTCCAGATGTTCTCACCCAGTGGAGGAACTGGAAACTCGTCCCCACTTTGGCCACGTAGCTTTTTCATAAACCTTCCTTTAATTCTATTAACATTTGCATTAATAAAGGTACTTTGTATTCATATGATGCTTTCTTGATTAAATGGTGGCAGATCATTGATGATTCATAGGCATATGGGTGTATGTATGTGTCCTATAAAATAATTGGCATTGGCAGTCTAATACATGAAGAATAAAATTATAATTAATTATCCCAAATATCCCTTTTTGGGTATTCATCAAATAATTATCATTATGGTCATCAAGCATGATGTGGAGTATCACACACAAAAGACAATACCATTAAAGGTGGGGTGTGTAGAATTTAGTGGCTAACGGAACAGACTTGGCTGGAATGGAATATGGAATATAATATTTTTAAGTATGTTTTAATTTGTGTATAATCCCATGAAAATAAGAATCGTGTTTTCGTTACCTTGGAATGAGCCGTTTATCTGTACATTGGGAGCGGGTTGCTCCACAGAGGCCGCCATGTTGCACCGCCATGTTTCTACAGTAGCCCAGAACGGACAAACCAAACACTAGACTTTCGCGTTTTTCGCGGCCACCGTAGCTTCTCCAACACGGAGGGGTAGTGAGTTGGTTTCAATCTCCAACCTCACCACTTGATGCCGCTAAATTCTACACACTGCAACCTAATGTCATTCATATGTCCTACGACAGAGATATTTTAGTGTCTTTTTGGTCAGCTGACGTGTTCTTCTTGCCGATCCGTTGTCTGAAATGAATGTCTATCTTGATCATATGGTTAATTTCACTTAGATCCTGACCGCTTTGCTCTTTACATGGTTCTTAGTTATAATTTTGAGCCGTAAATTATCTTCAATGGTGGGATATCCAATTAACTGGTACAGTGGTAGACCTTCCCGCAATATTCCCCCCCAAATGATTACTGTGGTTTGCTCTGCTACAGGATTTAACCCCTTCAGTCACACAGTGAAACTGTTTCCGTGCCATGGATTGTATCAGTGTAAGCACAGTGAGAAGCTGCAGCAGAGTGGTAAGTGGTAAGTAACTCAACAGTAAAGCATTCAGTGAGGTTGTGCTATGAACAATTATAACTGATGGGAACTAACATTTTAATACGGCCTGGGTTGAAAAATGCTGAACCGATCCTTTAAATTTTGAAGTCGCTCTCTGTTTTTCTCCTTGTGTCTGTGCCAGTGTCGCCAGATTACAAACCGAGTTTCATCTGTGGCATACTATGGATCATTCAATTTCTGTGTTCTCACTAAGCTCAACCTGAGCTTCATAAATTCTTCTTAATCTGTGTTCATAATCTGTGTATATGAGTCTCCAACTTTTTTTTGTTGATTTTCTCTGTGTCTGAGTTCAGTCTTTGCCAGGTTCACAGCTGCAGAAGCAACTATCTTTGGTGCCAGACAGTCGCCAAAAAAAAAGATGTCACGGATATTATAATTGCGTTATGTTAGGATTCTGGCTGCCCCTACCTTAATTTTCGGTCAGTGCAATGGCATCATGCTAAAAGAATGGCAGACCGTTGGTTTACCGTGCTGTGGATGCCAAGAAGTGGATGAGCACGGTTATTTTCCCAGACCTAGTCCGTTCTCCCAGTATGACTCCCCCACTTGCATCCTGGGGGGAAACGAGCCAGTCAGCGGAAACAGGGCTTTTGAGGTTTCTTTTTTAAGGGAGGAAAAATGATTAGAGTGCTTGTTGTATTCCCCACCACTGCGTGAGTGTCAGACCTGCTCCACTGCGGGATTATGGCACGGTGGAGGCTGAAGCTTTGAAAAGAGCAACATTTGCCGCTGGGTGGATCTTTTCCCCTGTCTCGTAATGCTTCCATATAGTGATCATTAAATCTTTTCATGTCCTGTTTCTGGTAAGGCAACATCAACGCTGGTGAGCCAGTTAAATGAAACCATCCAAAGTGAGTCAAGCAGAAAAGATGACTTTGACCTTACAACTCCAGATTTTACATTAGGTGATTCAACATCCTCTAAAATCCTGGAGGTTTAGGATAGTGCTGGCCTCGTGCTTCACTGAAGAAACAAGCACTTCATTTCTAAAATCTCTAAATCAGTTTTAGAGAAATAAGTAGCAATCTGATAAGATTTTCTTTGATTGTGTTTGACCTGGTTAATAACAACTGTATGAAGTTTGTGATATGAGGTCATGAAAACCACACACTGAAGTGGACTTATACAGTACATACACCCAGGTCCACTAGAAATGGACCCACGACCCAATATTGGAACGCAACCCACCAGTTGGGAACCACTGGTTTCCAAATATATTGAAATTGAATCCTTAACACCATCCCTTCTTTGATCTGTTTTGGAAGCAAATCCTTCAGGGGATGCTCCCCAAATGTCATTTTCATTATAGATGCAAAACAGGAGATAACTCCATCTGTTCAATTCCCGGGAGACCTTGAATTTTATCTTCAACTCTTCTATTCCCAATTCTGAGCCACTGAATGACCTCATCTTAGCAACAGCAGAAGCGTCTAATTATAGTTGTTTTATTGTTGCAGGAAAATGTAATCTTAGCTTGCATGGAGATCTGAAACATGGGTTTTTGTGGCTTCAATCATGTTTGATCTAACTTGGTCAACATGAATTCCTGCGCAAGATAATTATGTCAAAGTAGTGAAATGAAAAAGGACAACTGTGATGCATTTTTAAAATCGCCCGGTAGTTTTCTTGGATCTTGAAGACATAACGCAAAATGTAATAAGCCGTATGAGTTCCAGGTCAACTCACAATTTTTACACATCTGTCCTTCATTGCACAAAATTCAGATTTGTTTCAAAAACGTGTCACCACCCGGTCCGGTTTGAGAAAACAGTACCTTCCAGTGGAGGAATTTCTGTTGAAAATGATCGTTGTCCTTCTTTAATTTGGATATTAATTATCAATTGCTGGTAAATATAGCTTTGCTTAGCTCCATATATAAATTGCAAACGAGCCACTTCTGCAGAAAATGTAACAAGTAGATTTGTAAAACCGCATCAGTGGGTGTTTTTGAAAAGAATTTATTGTAGGCATAGTTGTTTTTCTTTACCAAAATCCTTCAACACTCCATGAATCAGTCTCGCCACAGTCTCCACTGGACTGCAAACTGTTTTCTCTGGGCTTGGGAAGTAATTGGTCCATGAACAATGACATAATGCACACCTTAAAGGTGCAGTGTGTAGAATTAGTGGCATTTTGCTGAACGGACTTGGCAGAAATGGAATGGAATATGGAATATAATATTCATTCATTCATATTCAAGCATGTATTCATTAGTGTATAATCCCATGAAAATAAGAATTGTTGTGTTCTCGTTACCTTAGAATGAGACGTTTAGATCTACACGGGGGCTGGAACCCCCTTCCACGGAGGCCGCCATGTTGCACCACCATGTTTCTACGGTAGCCCAGAGCGGACAAACCAAACACCGGCTCTAGAGAGGGAGGGAGGGAGTTTTGCGGCCACCGTAGCTTCTCCTACACGGACGCCGCCATGTTGCACCACCACGGACACCGAGGGGAATTCAGTTGGTTGCAATCTGCAACCTCACTGCTAGTGGCCGCTAAATTCTACACACTGCACCTTTAAGTGTCTTTTAAAGAAGGTCTAAAAGTTTCTTTCATGAATGGAGTAACTGATTTAGTTGATTCCCATATCACTTTCACTCCATCCACAATGTAGTTGTAGCTCAGGTGTAGCCCCCACACAGCATTAGGCCACAATTGCTCCATGGCACAGAAGTTTGAATCTAGATTTTATTTTTGTTGCAAAGTACATTTTACACACACACACACACACACACACACACACACACACACACACACACACACACACACACACACTGGTGAGAGTCAGCACCTCCCAAATCTGAGACGATAGTTCTCTCTCGGTAAAAGGAGGCTTGACCCCTCCGGGTGGGGAGAGCAGCTGACCCAGGAGTAAAGGTACAAGAGTGTGAGATTGAAATTGGCAGGTGGATGGGTTCAGCATTGATGCTGCAAACATCTGCAATTAAATTAACTTTGTATCTTAAACGTCAATCTTCGTTCCAGCCTTCTCAGAGGTTTTGGGTAGTGACCAAGAGAAAGAACAAGGTCCCGGACGCAAGCGGCCAAAATGAGGTTCCTCCACAGGATTGCTGGGCTCAGGGTGAGGAGCTCAGCGATCCGGGAGGAGCTCAGAGTGGAACAGCAAAAAGACTGAATAGTGTATAATCAGGCTTGTTTGAATCAATATGGCTCTCTGGGGTCTCTCCACCAGAGCATCTTGCTGGTGTATCAGTGTCAGATTCTACAGGATCACTCGGCCACACTGCCATGCCAAGGCAGCAGAGGGTCGCGAGGCGGTGCCAAGAGTTCACTCTCCTGAGCTGATACTGCGATTCTGCGGGTATCGTCTCTTTATTTTAGGTATTTTATCTATTGATCCCACTCGTCAAATCTCACGTTCAGTCAAGTTTATTTGTACATCCCTTCATCCTACAGCTACGGGCTTCACAGGACCGCATTCACAGCACAGTTGGACAGCACTCCCTTTCCCTCGGCCATTTGAGGGCAAGTAAACTCCCAGAATAATCTATGGGGGAAATCGAATAAGGGTTGAGATGACACTCAAGAGAAAAGGTTTCTCCATCGTGCACGGTGACTGGTGGTGCGGCAGTTGTCGAGCGAGCAGGCTTACCAAGAAGAAAAACGGTAGGTACACAGTACAAAAAACTTTCTCTCCAACCTATCAGCCCCTGACTTGAACCGAGTCGTTATCGTGCGCTGACGGCAATCGGTGCATTCCTGGAGCCCGTTGCTTTCAAACCAAATAGTGAAGCGCTATTGGCGGACCAGGAAAACCTCACGTGAAGCCTTAAAGGTAAACAGCCGCAGACCTACTGCCAACACCCACAAAACCAGGTCCAAATCCAACACCATTTGCTCTTTCTTTTAGCTGGAATATGCCCGTGTCGCGTTTTTTAACAGCGTAAAAAAAAAAAAAAAAAAGCTCAACGACAAATTAAGACATTATATGCCGCTCATGCAGCATAATGAGGTGTGCTCCCTACTTTGCTGCTGCTGAAGAGAGTTTTGTTTAGCAGGGAGGGGATACAGGCGTGCACGGCTTAGCAGTGAGGTGAGAGAGAGAGGGAGCGATGTCCCGGGCCCACCCCTCCGGGACGGACCCGGGGTCCCAGGCAAGCTCATCCTTTGAAGTGGTAATTTCCCCGGGCCAGAGGGAGGGCAGCTAAATTGAAACGTCTTGGGCGTTGAATAAGACGAGCGAGCGAAACGAACCGACGTTGTGACAAAGATGGTGAAATGGAAGGAGAAAAACAAAGTATAACAAAAGTGTATTTCATCTACTGCGATGAGATCACCGCACCCTCCTCGGAGCCCAATCCGGTCCTGGCCCTGAGCCCAAGGTAAAACCGTGACGGCAGACGAATGGTGGGTAGAGGCATTAGTCAGGGTCAACTCTGCAACTTCACGTGCCCGTCTAAGTTGAATTCAGTTTAAGGTCCTGCGTAGGGTTCACAAAGGCTCGGCTTGGTAGGTTGTTTCCAGGTACAAGTGATACCTGCGATAGATGTGGCTTGTCACCGGCGGATCATACTCGTAGGTTTTTTTTTCTTCTTTTTTCTTTTGTGTCACCTCATATGTGAATACTCTCACTTCTCTGGACCCCAAGTGATTCTCAATGCATCCATTCTTCCGAGTGAGCACCCCGAGCATCCTTCATATTGAACAACCCTCCCTATTTTATTTCATTTTATTGACTTTTTTTGTGTGCGTTTTATTTATTTTATTTAGTTCTTTGTATGTGTGCATCTCTTTCTGAGAGTTTGGGTTGGGCGGGGGGTTGGACAAAGGTGTTTGTACTAGTTCTCTGTTCTAACACACCAAGAAAAAAGGGGCGGGGAAACAATTTTGGAACAGAGATTTGTACTCTGTGCTTGACATTTGTAGGATACAATTTGTATGATTGATGATTGACCATGAGCCAAGGTTTCCATCGAGCCCCTTGTGGGAGTCAATGCAGAAAATGATGATAGAAATGTTACATTATGTAGCTTTCAGCAGCCTTGGCAAGTTTTTAACCACCCGTCTGCCAGTAGTAGTGGAAGTTAAGATAATACCTTATTAATCCCTGGGCGGAAATTCAAGAGAAGTTTATTGCTATATTACTATATTTATTGCTATATTACTCTTTCTTGTGAATTACCCTGAATTACTATAGGGCTGGGCAACATATCAATATAATATTGATCTTGTGATTTGAGACTAGATATCGCCCGGGATTTTGCTTATTATAATAATGTGATATAGTTATGTCTCTAAGGCTGCATTACAGTAGAGTATCTCATTCTAATCAACACCTCTACCTGCTTGGTCATAATATCCACATTACTAATGATTGTTTCTCGAATAATTCTCATGAAAGCACCAATACTCATCCCCAATATATCGTGAAATTATAGATCGATTTTGTCAATATCGCCCAGCACCCAATATGGTTTGTGATATTCACTGTCGGTGAATGTCAGGAAAAAGAGCTGCGACCCCGGCGTTATGGGCGAGCTTTGGGCTTCAACTTTTGTGTGAGTGCAAGGCCAGGCAAAGAGCACGCGGGGCCTGTGTTTTCCCCAAACAAATGATATAATCAAAGAGAGCAGTGAAATGAAGCCAGAGCGGTGTTGGGAAATAAAGTGCCGTTATGCATGGTTTGCTCAAAGGGCCCTCGCAGTAAGACAGAGGTGATGTCATCGGTTCAATTATAAAGCCGTGAAACAGAAGCGAGCCCGGGGCGAGGGTTCACAAATTCATCTGTCCTCCAATAATCGCTGCCTTTATTCAATTACTCCTTCTCCGTCTTTCTTGTCTCCCATCCTCCTTCGCTTTTCGTATTGTCAAGTCAATTCAATTCAAGTCAAGTTTATTGCTACAGCCCTTAATCACAATACAGTCTTAATCTCAAAGAGCTTCACAAACCCACATTTCACAGAGAAATCAATGACCTCCCCTTGGTCTAAACCTCCAACCGAGCCAGGAAAAAGGAACCTCGGGAAGGTTGTCCAAACGGAGCAATCACCCTCCCAGGATGACCAGGCTGCAATGGATGCCGAGCGGGCGACATGATTGCCCACACGTAGTGTCTCTTTCCTCCGACAGAAACTAACTGACCTTCAGTATTCAGTCAGTATTCAGACCTTCAGTGATGATTTATGTGACTTTGGTTGAGGAATATTATTTTACTGAACCTCTTTTTTAATTTTAATCTCATGATGAGTATGAAACAGTTCTTGGTAGTGGACTTCCGGATCCCATTGTACTCTCAACAACACACACACACACACACATGACACACACGCACACACACACACACCGAGACACACACACACACACACACATACACACACACACAGAACATTTTAGGAGCAGGGGCGAAAATCAGAAAAGGGCACTTTTCACCAGTGGAGGGCTTAGAGGTCCAGATAGGGGGA
>OMKR01100037.1:0-12638 GCA_900302355.1 Cyttopsis rosea
GAACCCAGGGCCCACTGCACCAGCGTAAGGTCTGACAATCGCTCTGAGGATTCTGGGACCTAACAGCAGTCAGGGTACCGTTGGCTATGACATGGAGGTCTATGCGACCCTCCAAGGATATGCCTCCCCACACCATCACTGGCCCACCGCCAAACCGGTCATGCTTGATGATGTTAGAGGCAGCATAACGTTCACCACAGTGTCTCCAGACTCTGTCACGCCTGTCACATGTGCTCAGTGTGAACCTGCTCTCATCTGTGAAGAGAGCCGGGTGCCAATGGCGGACTTGCCAATTCTGGTGTTCTCTGGCGAATGCCAATCGAGCTGCACGGTGCAGGGCTGTGAGCACAGCTCCCGCTAGAGGATGTCGGGCCCTCATGCCACCCTCATGGAGTCTGTTTCTAACAGTTTGGTCAGAAACATGCACACCAGTAGGACCTGCTGGAGGTTCCTCCTCGCACAAAGGAGCAGATACTGGTCCTGCTGCTGAGTTGATGCCCTTCTACGGCCCTGTCCAGCTCTCCTCATGTAATTGCCGGTGTCCTGGTATCTCGTCCATGCTCTTGAGACTGTGCTGGGAGACATAGCAAACCTTCTTGCGACCGCACATATGGATGTGCCATCCTGGAGGAGCTGGACTACCTGTGCAACCAGATTGGGCTGCAGGTACCGCCTCATGCTACCAGTAGTGACAAGGACACTAGCAGAACACAAAACTAGAGAAGAATCAGTCAGGAAGGATAAGAAGAGAGCAATTGTCTGTGACCACCACATGCAAAACCATTCCTTTTTTGGGGGTTGTCTTGCTTTTGCCTTTCCATTGCACCTGTTGTCAATTTTATTTGCACCAAAGCAGGTGAAATTGATTCACAATCACTTGTGCTTCCTAAATGGACAGATTGATATCTGAAGTTTAACTCCCTGAAGTTAATTTTTTTTGAGCTGTGTGTGTGTGTGTGTGTGTGTGTGTGTGTGTGTGTGTGTGTGTGTATACACACACACAGGCTGCATTTAAACAAAGTGAGAAGCTGCAGCAGAAAGGCAAGTTTCTCAAGTTCTATGAACAGTTCTGAATGATTGAAAAATGTTCAATCCTATCCTTGCAGGTTTGACATCCTCCAGTCTAGATTGCTCATGTTCTTTACCTTTCTGTGAGCAGTGACCTGCCCCCAAATACTATTTAGATACAGTGATCAGGTCAAATTGTGTTTGACGCTGCCTTGAGAAAAAAGCTTCCTAAATGGACAGATTGATATCCCTGATGTTTAACTGACTTGGTGTTATACTATGATGATTAAGTGTTCCCTTAATTTCTTTGAGCAGTGTATAATTTATAGATAATATATTTTAAAAAATCTTATTTTTTTTACTTTATTAGAAATTCAGTAGACTAAAAACTATAGATATTCGCTTTGAAATTGAGTGGAGTAAAAGTTGAATGTCTTTACTCAAAATTTACTTAATTACGGTAACAAATTCCTCGTACTGTGTTTCTTTCCACATGTGAAGCTGAGCACTACTTCTTTTATACAGAATCTTTGTTTTGTCCTCTAGAACATTTGATTATTATTTATTCTAATAATAATAATTATAATAATACATTGGTGTAGTGCTGTTGTTGAGGTGGCATGGTGTGTGACCTTTGACCCCTCCGTCTCGCAGGGCACCCATTGGACCCCGTCCAAGATGATCCACCGTCTAGGGAAGGAGATCAACAACCCCGACTCGGTCTACTACTGGGCCTACAAGGTTAGTAGGTCTTTTGTTAAATACTTAAAATGTTTGATTTAAAAGGATTTACAGACATTAAAGAAATGCCTCAAGTCAGACATCAAGGCATTGCTCTGCTGCTGATCGCAAGGCGCTCCAGAGGGTGGTGAAGACAGCGGAGCGCATCATTGACTGTCACCTCCCCTCCGTGCAAGGCATCTACCACACATGATGCCTTAGGAAAGCACGGAAAATCATTAAGGACTACAGCCATCCAGGCTATGGACTGTTTACGCTGCTACCGTCTGGTAAACGTTACCGGAGCATCCGGGCACGGACTACCAGACTCACAAACAGTTTTTACCCACAGGCCATCAGGCTTCTTAACCTGTAACATCTCTAGTCTCCTATGTAAAGTAATGCACATCACCACAACTAAATGCACATATCCACCGGCACTCCTTCACTTTATATTTATATTGATATTGATAATGTGCAATAGTCTTGAGTACTTTTCTAGTTATAGGTTATTTAAAAAAAATCTAATTTGTCATGTACATATATGTTACCCCTGCCCTTTACTTCGACCTCGTGCCCTTATATGTGACCTCTACTTGTACGGTTGTACTTCTTATGTGTTTGTGCCTACTACGTAGCTGTTGCTTGCCTTGCCATAAGAATTTCATTGTCCAGAATGACCTTGTGTTGTACTGTACATTTGACAAATAAAACACTTTGACATCTTTGGATGATTGGTGTACTTCCTGTTCCAGAACGACATCCCGGTGTTCAGCCCGGCGCTGACAGATGGCTCGCTGGGAGACATGATCTACTTCCACTCCTACAAGAAGCCCGGTCTGGTGCTGGACATCGTGGAGGGTAAGCAGGACCTTACAGGACCTTATGGAGGCTAAACTAGAGCAGGGGATCCCAAACCTAAAGGTCCTCCAAGGAATTGCAGGAGGACCGCAGAATATTATATATATTTTATTTACAATGTATTTATCTATCCATTTATTTATTTATTTGTTATTTCTATATTTGTTATTTCTATTTTTTCTTCTGGACATTATCACATATCACTGTAATGTAATAATGTCCGATGCTCAGAAACCGTCGAACCCACGGACACAAATATAACTCGTATTCGGAGCTGTCCACACATGCCATGGGCCAAGTTTGATCCACATCACATTATATCCGTCGGCGTTATCAGTGAAAAACCATTTTACCAGAGCCGACGTACTGGAACTAGACGATGATGAAGGTGCTGGGAGTGGTGAAACTTATTGTCAGCAAGCTTTAAGTTAAATGTTATATGCAGTTTATTACACATGGTAGTTTATTACAAGCAGATACATTTTGGGAACCCTTGTACCAAATCAGCACTTTGTTTTTGGTGTATTTTGTTTAATTGCACCTGATTATGACTTTATTTTCCAGACATCCGCAAGCTCAACAACCAGGCGGTGTACGCCAAGCGGAGCGGGATGATCATCCTGGGAGGAGGGCTTGTCAAGCACCACATCGCCAATGCCAACCTCATGGTAACCAAGTTCATTTAGTCCTGAGAGTCTGGAAAATGAAATTTTAAAATCCCCAATTCCTTCAGTTTTTGAAATGTAACCATTATTGCTCATTATGAAAAATATCTTTGGAATAATCGTCTGTTGGAAATACGTCATTGTGAAATGAAACATGTTATTATGGAAAAGCTGCATTTGGAAATACTGAGTTTTACTATAGCTGTGTTTCCACCCAAAAGTACCCTGAATTTTTAGTCCCAGGAACTTTTTTCCAGGAACTAAAAGTTTCCTTCAGCCTGTTGTTGTCTGCGTTTCCACCGCCGTCTTAAGGACCCGCGATGATTAAGCAAATTAGTCTGCGGACATATGAAAAAGCGAATATTTTCCCATAAATCTCTTCTCAACAGCCTTTTATGATATAAAAAGGAATTTAATCAGCACTTGTATCGTGAAAATGGCTATTACAAAATATTTATGATAAGAATTGGACTGTTTTGATAGAATATTTTGAAAGAAAATCATACATTTGTTGAATTGTAGAATTATGTTGTTATGGAGATTTTAGCATCTTTTGCTGTTGTTATTATGTGATGCGAAAGACAGTCAGTCTGACAGTCAGTCAGTCTTTACAATTTCTAATGGCCTTGTTTTATATTTATTTTTCTTAATTCTTGCAGAGGAACGGCGCAGACTACTCTGTGTTTGTGAACACGGGTCAGGAGTTTGACGGCTCGGATTCGGGCGCCAGACCCGACGAGGCTGTTTCCTGGGGCAAGATCCGAACCGACGCCAAACCTGTGAAGGTAGCATGAGCCACAGCCACGATCACGCCACGCGGCTGTTGTAATTCTCTGCTTCAACCACATGGTGGCGGTATCGACACAGTAAAATAAGGAGGTTCATGGGCTGTCTTGAATTTATGAAGTGTTGATTTCAACATAAACATAAATCTGATTGTATTCCTGCATATTTTGTTTTTGTCTGAATGAGTCAAGTTCTTCTGCATCCAGAGTTAATATTTTTGACCCAAGACCTTCTGCTGAACCTCATACAATATGTATTAAAATTTGTCTCTTCGCTCTTTACAAAAAGCGTTAAATTGCACTCTCTGATACTCGCCACCCTGTAATGAAGCTTGGCATTAAAGGACAACATTGGAGGAAATGCAGTTCCAATTAAAATGTTGTCAAGAATAAATGAAATGAAAATAATTTGTTGCTGGGTTAATCAATCGATTAAAAACAAATTGATAAAAAAACAAAAACAACTATGATTACCGGTAATCGCTTTTTCTACATTCTTTTTTTCTTTTTAAAGTGTTAAATATTTGGAAATATTGAAGGCGGTAATTGCCCCAGCTCTGCATTAACTCCATTAAAATGCATTGAATATGTGTTTCCCAGGTGTATGCGGACGCCTCCATCGTCTTCCCGCTGCTTGTCGCCGAGACGTTCGCGCTCCACGCCGACAGGATGACGTCCGGAAGGAAAGCACCGTGAACGGAAACACGTCTTTAGAAAATGGCAACCAAGTTAAAAAAAATAATAATAATAAAAAAAGCTCTTCTATTGGTTTAGTTTTAACGGGGAAGATGTAACAGTGAAATACACTTGTGCTATGAATGGAAAGGCCTTAACGAGAGGCTGGTTATGGGTTAATATTATTTCATATTTCTTAATACATCCATACAAGCAGCTTTTAATGAACTTGTATGGACAAGTTGTAAGTATTCCTTTTTTTCTATGGTAATTAATGCATGCTATAACATGCACCAAAGACCGCCGAACTGTGTGTGTCTGTGTGTGTGTGTGTGTGTGTGTAATTAGTTGGCTGACACACACGCATGAGGTGATATCACTCTTTCATTTGGTATTAAGCTTTCACAGAAGGGAATTCTCAGCTCCTCATTTGTCCTTATATATGACATGTCTGTTATTAGGAGGGAAGATGTGCCTCCGAAGATCAATAAATATATTGATAAAGGAATTGATTGTTTCATTATTTGGATGTTATTTTGTGTAAATCCACCAGGGACAGGGGTCACTCAATTGTGTTTGCAGCAGAAGTAAGTTACTGTTGTTCTAGCAAAAATTATTAGAAGTAATTTTTGTGATCTAGTTTAGAGGCAAAAGGAAAAAATTAACTCAGACTGTAAGATGTCTAGGAGGGTGAGGTCACTAGACTTCATAGATTCAATTTTTCCAACAGAAAGATAAATTAAATGCTTTGTTTAAATCATGTTTATATCATGTTTACCCATTTCCAAAGCTTCATTCTGGACATTATCACATTTCGGGGCAGAAGCTACACTTTAATGTTATTTATAAGGATTGAACTGAATCTGAATATGATCTGTCACCTCCTCATTCCTTTAACTTCCTGCAAAACGCCTCAGGATGTCTTCCCAACAATGCCAGTAAACCCTAACCCGCTGGGAGGTAGGACAGTGAGTGGGAGTGAGGTTTTCTGCATGTGCACAGGTTGAGGAACAAGAGATATTTACATCCACTTGAAACTTAAATGTTGAATGACATTTGTGGGTTTGCATATAAAAGTTTGTAATTTAGCAGTGACATATTGAGTAGCACTACTCTTTCCCAGTAGCACTCCCATTTACCATAGATTTAAAGATTTAACATCTCCCTATCTTACTGACTTAGTGGTACCCTATGTACCATCTTGAGCCTTATGCTCACAACAGTGAGCTTAGTGCTGGTCTTTTAGCGATAATTAAAAAGTCTGCAGGCTCCAGAGCATTCTCACTCCGGGCCCCAGTACTCTGGAACGCCCTAGCTGCGGAAATCAGAGCTGCTACTTCAGTAGAAATGTTTAAATCAAGACTTAAGACCTAACCCTAACCCTAACCCTAACCCTAACCCCAGCCTTGCATTTTGTTAACCACACTCATCCTGTCAGCTAGCCTCTCACCCTGCATCCACCCCTTAGCATTGGTACTTGGCGTCTCGGTGTTGGCCCGCTGTGTTCTGCCACTGTCTCTCTCTCTCCTCCTTAGGCTCTGTCCAGATGTGGTGGATCCTGCTCTGGTCGGACCTGACTTGGATTTGAGGATCATAGTACAGTAATACAATAACCTATGATTTGTCATATCATATTATTAAAGTTGCCCACTCGGCATCTATTGCAACCTGGTCATCCTGAAAGGGTGATTCCTCCTCCTGTGGTCCCTTCTCAAGGTTTTTGATTCCAAGTCTTCAAGTCTCCAAGGCTTCCCCGGCCATCCTCCACATCACCCAGGCGCAGACTGTGTGCGTGGGTCTTTCCGCAGCGTTGTAGGTGGTCAGCCACAGACATCTCTGGCTGGACCCCACCGCCATGCGAGAATTTGAGAGGATGGCCCCACTTGGGCTGTGTCCCCGCTGACCTGGCTAGGACCAGCGGGGGTATGGGCCATCAGGGATCTGGAGGAGTGTTTATCCAACACGCCCCATCTGGCCGCGCACCCCATGATGGTGTCTCCTCGGTACCCTGCCCCAGTGGTTGGACAGGACACTGCGAGGAGGTTACGCACTGCAATTCTGTCAAACCCCACCGCCTTTCCAAGGCATAGTGTGGACAATAATAATGTCACCGGAGAAGGCTGCAGCTCTGAACGCAGAGATAACAATTCAGTGGCAATTCAGTGGTGCCCACGGAGCTTCGGAACAGGGGGTTCTATTCAAACTACTTCCTGGTTCCTAAGCCTACGGGGTGTGCGTCAGATCCTAGATCTACACTGAACTGCCACGTAGTGACCCAGCCACTCCGCATGCTCACCGTAAAGGTGTTGCTGCAAGCAATCCACAAGGGTGATGTCTGTACGAGCATTGACGTAAATTTCGTCTAGTTTCACGTCTCGATAACACAGGAGATTCCTCCATTTCGCCTTCCAGGGAGTGGCCTATGAGCACACCAGGGTACTACTTGGCTACAAGCTCAATCCGTGCGTGTTCTCCCACTGTGACGTCAAGGGGTCAGAAAATTTATGTATCTCGACGGCCTCCTGATCCTACTGTAGCTCCCTTTGTGGAGCTAGCGGTCACCCACACCAGGCGTGTAATCGCACACCTCACAGACTTGGGGTTCCCGATAAACTGGGAGAAGAGCACTCCCATACCCAGCCAGCCGGTGATCTATCTGTGTCTACAGTTAGACACCATGCAGATGAGGGCCCGGCTGTCCAAACCATGGAGGCGGATTGGCGCCTCCACCCAGATATAGTACTCGAGTTCTGGAGTCTATTCGGGACAGCACGGGTGGACCTGTTTGCGTTGAGGGAGACTGTCCTCTGTGGTTCTCCCTTCACATGAGGGACGACCCTCCCCTTTACGCATTCCCGCCGCCAGGTCTGTTGCCCAGACTGTCGGTGGTACTGGTGACCCCCGATCGCCCCGGGACTCTCTGGTTCATGGATCTCCAGCCACTGATCGTGTCGTTCCCATATTGGAATTCCTGCAGTCTCTCATGGATGCCTGACGGCATTCACCATTAGGGTGTACGCAGCGGCGATTTCTGCCTGTCATAAGGGTTTCGTTAACGGGCCAGTGATTAGTCACCCACTCATGAAGCGTTTCCTCATGGGGATGTGATGTGAGCGGTCGTCCCTCAGTGGGACTTGGGATTGGTTCTGGACACGCTCTGTAGCATGTCCTTTGAACAAATGTCTCAGATCTCATTGAAGCTGCTGTCCTTTAAGACAATGCTGCTTGTCACTCTGACCTCTGCAAAGCGTGTCAGGGATCTGTGCACTCTGTCCGTGCAAAATGCCTGCTTAGCCATTAATGGCGACCTCAGCAGTGCGGTGTTACGTCCTAACCCGGCGTTTACACCTAAGGTTGTGACGAGCTCATACAGATCGAGGGTGGTTACCCTCGAGCCATTTTTTCCTCCTCACCAGGATGTACGGAAGAGTGACATCACTGTCACTCGTGCAGCACTGGCATGCTTCGTGGACCGTACAGCTTCAATTTGGTTGTCTGAACAACTGGTTGTGTGCTATGGAGTGGCGGCGCTGGGCCGGCCGCTCTCTGCACGGTGCCTCTCTCATTGGTTATGCGATTGTATCGCCATGGCTTATGAGTCGGTGGGTCAGGATGGTCTGACCGCTCTCCGCCCCCGCTCTACTCGAGGTGTGGCAGCCTCGACTGCTCCTTTTTAGAACCGTCGGGGTTCTGGACATTTATGTGGCGGCGTCTTGGTTGTCACCGTCTCCATTTGTTCGGTTTTACCTGGGCAATGTCTCTGCAGGGTCCCTCTCCGTCTGTACTCTGCATTGCGGCCGAGCGGACCCAAGGGATTTTATCTTTTGACGGGCTACTCAGATTCTCTGATGTGTTGCCTGTGCTTAGTGACTTACGTTCACTGTCGGCTTTGGCTGCTTCAGCCTTCACCCTGGACTGTTATGCACTTATGGTGTGTTTTGAGGTCCAGTGGGGAGTATAGTATCGGGGGTCTCCGCCCTTGGTATACCAATAGGAGCATAGTCTCGAAGGGGCGGAGCCTCCTCACATAGAAAGAGAGTTACTGTAGCTTTGTAACTACAGTTCTATGAAGGAGGCATAGCTCCTTAGGGTTTTTATACCCCACTGGACCACATCAGTCTGAATTGGTTTCAGAGGATAAGATGGCGGACCTCCTGGGTTATATAGGGCTATACTGCTCCATCCTGATTGGCTGAAGCGAGTACATGTGACAACTTTTCAGTACTTCCGCTATCGCGTTAGAGTTATACACATAGAACTGTAGTTACAAAGCTACAGTAACTCTCGATTTACGTCATTCAGATGCAGAGAGATGGGGATGGGGGATACCCGCTGCCAGGCAGGCACTTCATTTTCAACTTCTGATTATACAGATATATAGAGCATATATTTTTATATATAAAAATATATATATATATCTCTATTTTTTTTTTAGGTTATAATTACCAAGGTCTGGGAAAGGGCAGATCGGGTGCTGGCTAGATTTTTTTAAATTGTTCTTATTTTTGTATATTATATATATATTATATTATATTATATTATATTATATTATATTCATAAAACATTGGGGGCTGTGGAATTTTGCCAGCTTTCCTTCCTGCCTTTGGCAGCAGCAAGTGTGTTGCTTCATATTTGTTTAATATTATAGTTTGCTCATCTAGTGAAAAATATGCAGCTCTGTTAGATCCATGTTTGCGATTGGTCATATGGTGCAAACACCGCCCCTTTTACATGAACGCGCTCATAGCTAGATTGGGAAAACCTGGGTTGACTAACGAGTTGATAACCACCGTCGTGACACCGCTTATCGTGATTGTGGTTGTTAGGCTGCAATCACACCGCCAGCGACTGCGAAGCTAACCCTAACCCTAACCTGCAAAGCGTTTCAAACGGAACTCTGCTTCATCGAGCTGACGAGCTGACGGCTTCACTCCGACAAAAAAACGTTTAGCAGCTTTTATGCAAATGAGCAGCACTGAGCGCAGATAGGAGGGAAGATGCGCTCTCACCGGCGCTGATCCCTAGAAAATGCCGACGCCCAGACCAATGCGTATTGTTCATGATTCGGCTGTTTTTTTTAATTAAAAACTATCGATAAAATAAGGAACATGTCATTTTATGTTTCTCCAACAAGGACAATTCTTTATTTTAAGTGACGGATGGCAAGATTATTTATGTAATTTTTGAGAGGTAATTTATTTTGCTAAGTAAACAGTTTTAATAAGTAAACCATTTTAATTCTAAAAATAAAGTCCACACGGCCTCATCCATCTTAACCAACTTTCTGCTGCAAAGTTTTCTGCCACTCTCCATTCTTGGTACAAGCTTTTAATGAACACTGCCTCTGGATAAATTGGCCCAGATGAAAACGAGATTGGTTCCTCTGATCAAGTCCTCCCCTGGATAAATTACAATATTCGCTCTCTAAAGAGACTGTAGGAGAGTCTATGGAAATCCACCCGAAAACACGTCCAACTATCTTTATTTAAAATAACTTTTAATGTCTTTCAATAATGTGGTAAAGGATGCCAGAGCTACCTACTTCTCTAATCTTGTTTCTAATAATCGGCGCAATCCCAAAGTTTTATTTGACACGATGAGAGATATTGTTACTCCTGCATTACCTGCTGTTCCGATTTTTTTCAAGTGAGGAATGTACAGTAACAAATTTCTCTTTGCTTGTGACCAAGATTAATGACATCGATCCCCTCACTTGCTCCCTCTATCTTATGCTCTTTTCGGCCTACAATCCTGGAGAGTTTTTCTCCTGTAACACTCCAATATCTCACTAACGTGGTTAACCGTATGAAAACATACTCTTGACATCTTACCAACATCTCTGTTTAAAAATGGCCAATGGTCATTGGCTCTATTAGTCCTGCTGTGTTCTTCATAATCAACAACTCTCTGCTATCTGGTCGTGTCCCTGCTCAATTCAAACAAGCTGTTATTCAACCAATTCTCAAAAAATCTAACCTTGATCCTTCTCTACCCCAAAATTACAGACCCATCTTCAAGTTGCCACAGCTCACAACTGCAATAGATGAGCATAATATCCTTGATAAGTTTCAGTCTGGCTTCCGCCGGTTGCACTCTACAGAAACGGCTCCTCTCAGAGTCTCAAATGATATCCTGATGCATGGTGACGCAGGAGAATGTTCCGTATTGTGTCAGTACAGCTTTTGATACTGTGGACCACTGAATCTACCGAAACAACTTGAACAGTGGATGGGTATCTCTGGGTCAGCCCTGCAGTGTTGATAGGAGTGATATGAGTTTTGCAGTTTCTGTTGGCAGCTTTGCCTTCTCACCTGAAACGCTGTATTGTGGTGTGCCCCAAGGTTCAGTACTTGGTCCTATTCTGTTTGCCTTGTATATGTTTCCCCTTGGACAGATAATAATCTATCTCCTACTGCTACAGAGATGATATCCAATTATATGTCTATTTTTAAACCTCAAAACATAACTAAATTGTCAGTTTTCAATAACTGCCCTTAAACACTATAAAAACTAGATGGCAGATAATTTCTTACAGCTAAATGTATTGCAATGCAATACAAAACAGCAATCCTTATTTCTGCCCCTCCTAGTCTTGTCCCTAAGATTAGGGATGATCTTGGGTCTCTTACCTCATTGGTTAAATCCTCCATAAGAAATCTAGGTGTCAGTATGGACCAGGCTCTGACTCTGGACCAACATGTCAATTTTCTGCTTCACTCTTGTTTTTTCCAGCTGAGAAACATTGCAAAGCTCAGGCCCATTGTGTCTCAAGTGGAGATGGAAATGTTAATTAATGCTTTTATATTGTCCCATCTTGACTACTGTAACTTCCTTTTCACCTGCCTCCAAAAGGTCTCGTGTGACACAGATTCTGATTGCTCTTCACTGGCTCCCGATCAAATTCAAAGTTCTTGTCATAACCTATAACCCTCTGCATGGTCGGGCACCTGCCTACATTAAAGACCTACTGCAGTCCAATGTCACCAGCAGATCTCTAAGGTCCTCTGATCAGGGTTTTCTGGTTGTTCCCCCATCTAGACTCTAAAGGAGACTGTGCTTTTGAGGTTGTGGCTCCTAAACTTTGGAACTCTCCACCTTTGGACTTAAGATCTGTGGACACTGTCAACACCTTTTATAAAAGCATCTTAAGACCCATTTATTTAAACTTGCCTTTGTGTGCCATTTCTGATTTTTATTGTGTTTTATGTATGTATGTTTATGCTTATTTCCTCTGTGAAGCACTTTGTGGTGTCTCTGTCAAAGTCAAAGTCAAAGTGTTTTATTTGTCAAATGTACAGTACAACACAAGGCCATTCTGGACAATGAAATTCTTATGGCAAGGCAAGCAACAACTACGTAGTAGGCACAAACAGATAAGAAGTACAACCGTACAAGTAGAGGTCACATATAAGGGCACGAGGTCGAAGTAAAGGGCAGGGGTAACATATATGTACATGACAAATGAGATTTTTAAAAACATAACCTATAACTAGAAAAGTACTCAAGACTATTGCACATTTTCAATATAAATATAAAGTGAAGGAGTGCCGGTGGATATGTGCATTTAGTTGTGGTGATGTGCATTAATTTACATAGGAGACTAGAGATGTTGCAGGTTGAGAAGCCTGATGGCCTGTGGGTAAAAACTGTTTGTGAGTCTGGTAGTCCGTGCCCGGATGCTCCGGTAACGTTTACCAGACGGTAGCAGCGTAAACAGTCCATAGCCTGGATGGCTGTAGTAATGATTTTCCGTGCTTTCCTAAGGCATCGTGTGTGGTAGATGCCTTGCACAGAGGGGAGGTGACAGTCAATGATGCGCTCCGCTGTCTTCACCACCCTCTGGAGCGCCTTGCGATCGGCAGCAGAGCAGCTGCCGTACCAGGCGGTGATGCAGCCGGTGAGAATGCTCTCGATGGTGCATCTG
>OMKR01100049.1:0-12004 GCA_900302355.1 Cyttopsis rosea
AGAGAGAGAGAGAGAGAGAGAGAGTCAGTCAGTCAGTCAGTCAGTCCACGGCCTACAGCACCAGGTCCAGTAGCTCCACCAGCAGCTGTTGGTGTTGCAGGGGCTGGATGCAGAGCCGCATCACCTGAGGCAGGAGTGCCGGTGCCACTGCCCCACCAGCCTGGAGATGGCCATCACTTTGGCAGAGGACCACGTCGCAACCTACAGCCACACCGCTGCCTACAAGCCAGCAGGAGGACCTGCTCCGTGTCCACCCCCAGGATCCACATGGAATTCGGCAGGACCCTGGTCCATCCACCAATGGCAGGTCCGCCATTGGCGCCTCATTCTCCTCACAGATGAGAGCTGGTTCACACTGAGCACATGTGACAGGCGTGAAAGAGTCTGGAGACGCCATAGTGAACGTTATGCAGCCTGTAACATCATCCAACATGACGGGTTTGGAGGTGGGTCAGTGATGGTGTGGGGAGGCATATCCTTGGAGGGTCGCACAGACCTCCATGTCATAGCCAACGGTACCCTGACTGCTGTTAGGTACCGCGATGAAAGCCTCAGAGCGATTGTCAGATCTTACGCTGGTGCAGTGGGCCCTGGGTTCTTCCTGGTTCTAATGCGTATCAAATTGAGGGTCCTTGTTGTGACAACTGTTGAGAATTTTACCTGTCTATAATAAACTTTTGTGTTGTAGTGTACCCTGCTGGGACATTTACACCTCGGAGGGGTCCCCGGACTCTGAAGCTCCGCAGAGACTATGGACCCTGGAGTTTCCACCCAAGATCATTAGACCAATGCCAGACGGAAGTTGATAAAGGACTTAGTCTATTTGTTTTAGAGGAGACCTGGATGGCAAATCCGGACCCCAAAGCCAACTCTCTCCACCCCCGTCACACTTCTTCCTTTGTTGTCTCATGAACACACATTCCTTTCGCCTTTTTGTCCCTGACCCCTGCTGAGAGAGGGGGCTACCAAACCAGATAATGGGGTGTTGATTTAAGCAAATTGCATTGACTCTCTCCTGTCTTTAAACTTAAAGTTCTGATTAATGTTAAATCAATCTGTAATCAAAATAACCTTATCTTTCAGGTGGTTTTACGAATCTAATCTCAAATCTTATTAGGCGCTTAAATTAACAATCGTATTCCACATATTAGTAGTATTAGAAATTATGTTTTCATAGTTAACAATGTGAAATCATCTTAGTAGTAATTAGTCACAAATTGTATTATTGACTGGTTGAGAAAGGTGAATGTTTGAATACTGTTGTTATTATTTTCCATATGTTTGTGTGTAAACCAGTATTGCAAGAATTTATGTTCAAAATTAATTGGTTTATAAAATAGTGGGTATCACATTGATTATCACATTAAAGTATCCCCTTGTCAGAGATCCCAACAGCCATTTTTCAAGATGGACGTCCAAAGTCCGCCCTTTTGGAAGGTTGGACAGCCGAAACTCTGCATTCTTGGGGAGTTCAAATGCCTTTGAACTCCACCTCCCCCACCATGTTGAAAAGAGGAGGCACCCCAAAACCCCGCCCCTCTACCTGGTACATAAGAGAGGCCATTGTTGCCCTGACCTGGCCTCCACCTTGGATCCAAGTGGTACTACGTGTGTTTTAAGTTTCTCTACGTTATTCTTTCTTTGTCTTTGTTAAAAATTGCGTGCCATTTTTATTTTCTAAACAATTTTCTCAACTCAACAAGTTTTTTTTCCTTATCTTTCGTTTGTTACATTTTATATCATTATACATTGAACATTTAATTCCCCTTTCTCGAAGTCTTTCACTTGACTTAACAATATAACCCCTAACCGTCAAAGTTAGAGTAGCTAGATCCATTTATTTGACACCCAACCATAGCCCAGAAGAATACCGAAGTCAATCACCCGTAAGCCATCACTGGAAAACTGAGCCAGCTGATCCCCGCCGGTCCAACCAGCTTCCTAGAGGCGAAGCCACCGCCCCAGTTGGGATTTCATCCACTCGGAACCACATGATTCGCCCGGAAAGCAACCGACCAATGGATCCTCCCATGGCACCACCGAACTCACAGACTTTGGACAAACAAAGTAAGTACCACAGTAAGACCACAGCTTCCGATCAGTTCATGATCAGCGTTGATGTCGATTAAATTAATTCACCTTTGTTAGAGAAGTTACTTGCCCTTAGTGTGCGTATTGTCATTTTTGTTTAGAGAAAAGAGTCATCTAATTTGATCCTACTATCTTTTCTTGGTTAAAGTTTATCACCTCAGTTGAAATCTTTATTCATTTGATTTTCTTTATTTTGTTATATTATTATTTCATTTATTCAATTATCTAGCATAAAAATAAATACAATTTATTAAAAATAAGTTTGTCTGTTGTGTTCCTTAAAAATTTAATTCAGGGGTAAATGTATCAGTGAAGAATTTGAATCCTTCAGAGACTAATCCATTATCGTTAATTTGGTTTATTTTTATTGTTTTTCTCTCTTTTTAAAGATTTAAAAAGAGAGCCGTGCCCCGTATATAAATATAAATGTCTGTTGATACCGGCTATCAACAGACATTTATAATTAGTTGATAGCCGGTAGTGAGTGTAAGTCCACTTCACCTTGTTTATCAAAATAAGAAATTTGTTATGAAAATTTAAGAGTTTAATAAACCACATAAAGCTATGTGTAGTATTATTACTACAGTGTTGATAGTGTAGAGTGCAAACTTAGGCTACACAATTCTAACATTTATCTTAAACCTTGCTTAAAAAAAGTGCAAATCTCAGACGGAAACAAATTAAACTCCATTAGTGAGGGTGAGTTTAAATATTTTGTGAAAAATGAATACTAAAAAATGTATAATGCAGGGGCGTAAATATAGAGAGGCTGCACTGGGGCCCGTGGGGTGGTGGGTTGGTCCATTTTCACCATGGTGCATTTACTCAGTTAGTCTGGTTCATTTGGAGAGGGGAGAACATGCATTCCAACTCTGGTGTGGACAAAACAATCGAACCCTACCAACCACCACTTGCCAAGTGAACCACGGTCTGGTTCGTGCGCTGTTGCTCCATTGTTCTGTGTCCGTGACAATGTCATTTTGTGACAGAAAGTGATTTTCTATCATTCATGTTTTGCTTTGGTCTTTCTGGATTACACGTTGAAATGATCCCTCCTCACCACTCCAGTTACAAGGCTTCATGTTAAAAAGGAGGTCTATGCCACTACATAAGTTGAAAACTGATGCGGATTTCACACGCTACTGGAGACTGGAGTTTTTTATGAATGAAAAGCCAATTGCCTCTACGGACACACGGCACTCCATACACTGAGTTGAACAGCTGTCTATACTGTTTTAATTTCCAGTTTTGCACAGACATTTGTGACAGTGGCTGGTGATTTGGGTCACATCTCGGCGAAACTCGATTTGCACTGAGAGTGAAAATGTGTTGTTTTTTTCTCTCTTTTTTTCCATATTATGAAAAACATAATATAACAAACAACAGTTTTAGGTTCACGGAGTGCGTATAATTTGTCCACAAACTAAGCTTGTTTCGTCTGTTTGTGAGAGGGTACTGTGTACTGGGCATTGAGTATGAGGTTGATTATTGTCAATACTGTGAGATGGAATTGTCAATACTGTGAGGTTATCATTATGTGTGTAAACTCATTGGCTTACTTTTTTTTATTTACTTTTTTACTATTTTTTGTGAGAGGGTATGAAGGTCTGACGCCATTGTGTTTTTGTTTTGTTTACAAGGTCAGCAAATACCAGCTCCAGGACATAGCTAAATTCTGCCATCCAATGTCACCAAAGCCTCATTGTGGCGTCTCTACAAAGATGCTGTGGAAAACCATGATATGTAAAAGTTGTGTTCAGAAGTGTAATGGACTATAACTTTGTGTGGATAAATATGTACACCCATATTTAATCCAACATCATACTCATAAAATATTATTTATTTTTAGAACAACGTGTTGTTGCTGTGGACACCTTCAGAAAGACCACTGTGATGCACCAGCAGTCAAGTTTCAGCCAGTCACATGCCCCCTACCAAACTCCACAGCAGCTCGGAACAAGACTGTCCATTTGTAGATTCACTCCAGGTAATTATCAGTCATGAATTATCTATTCTATTTTCTGAACATGGTATGGTAGTATTATATGAATATGGGCAAAAATTTAATGTACTGTCTTCCTTCTATTTTGTTGTCAGCACAGCACATCACCAGGACAGCACTGCAGAGCCCATGGATCCTCTAGACCCCAGCCATCCCAGCGACAGGCGGTACAGAAGCCCTTACCATTCACACATTAGCCAATTTAGACTAATGGCCTGTTGCGTGTCTCGATACCACACTTGCACAGACTGCACTGTTGGAATATTGAGCACTTACAATACAATACACTTATGCCTGCATTTTTTATCATGTGACAATAAAAAAGTTTAACTTGAATCTTGAACTGCATTTTATTTTCATATAGGCTTTATTTTCAAAATGTATGAATCATTTCAATAATAACTGTCAATGCAGTTAACCGCAGTAACATACAAAAGCCCATCAGACCCAGTGACTACCCCTCAGACAGATAATGACAGATGATCCAGTATGGGTGTGGCTGGGGATGGGGTGAACCAGGTATTGTTGATGCCCACCACATGGCAGTCACAGGTGTGAAATGTTCAAGAACTTTGAAGGGGAATTTCTCAGCTCAGCTGTACTAGCATTCAAATAAGCATATCTTCTCCAACTATTTTCAATGTATGAAACATAATTTGAAAGCTTACAATTTGCACTTTCATAATCTGTAAAAAACTGAAAAATGACCGTGACTTTGATGAGGACTAAAATACCAGCTGCTGTCTGATTTGGAGTACTGCTTGTGTAATTTATTTTTAGTGTTTGTGAGTCACACTGTTATGATGGAAGATGACAGCGAGTGCGCCCAGCAAACGCTGACGTCACCGCTGATCGGATGTATTTTCCCTATGAAATTTTTTGTCCAATAGATGAACGACCTGTATGACTGCGTGTCAAACAACAAATCTAGCGAACTATAGGTGTGAAAGCGCCATTTCAAGACAAGTTACGCTCGGTCGCTACCAGGTGGATAGCCAACCTATAAATTATTATGGTAAATTATCTAATAGCCTAGTAGATGCTAGGTAGGCTATAACAACACATTTCCATATTCTTGGTTGCAGGCCTAACCAGTCAGAGTAAGAACCAGGCAGTTCCGTTGCAGTCAGCACCTAAAGTGGCCCGACCCAAGTAGGAACGGCTACTGGAGGTGACAGAGACCAGGAACAGGTTGAGGTGATGTCAGTCAGTGATACAGAGCAGGAGGACAAGGACAAGCCACAGCCTCTGCATCATGCCACGGATAGGGGGCATTTTGATGTAAATGTTTTAGATGCTGCTGTAAAACGTTATAATATCATAACTATGGGGTCTTGTAAACCTAGAGGTCCTTTCCCAAGAAATCAACATTATCGTTGTTTTTCTGAAGGGTTTATCATACATCTCCAAAAGCCAGTATCAAACTTCTGCGCAGCTGGCTTTGCTACTCTCCAAAATTGGATTGTGTGTACTGTGAGCCTTACTGTGGCTGTGGCTATTTGGAGACCACCGTTCACCTCACAATAATGGAGTCTAATGAGTCCTTTCAGTTACATATTGGAGCCTCTGTGGTGTATGAACAGTGGAAACTCCATGGCACCATTGATGCACAGTTGGAGAAGGACATGCGTAACACGGTACTTTTGGAGACAAGTGCTGGAACGCATAGTGAATGCGACACTAACACTGGCTACTTGCAACCTAGCTTTCCGGGGGCATAGAAACATATTGGGACAGCCAAACGGTGGTAATTTCCTTGCCATTAACGAGCTGCTGGCAAGCTATGACCCTGTGCTGCAAGAGTTGATCAAACAGCCCGAGGGGTCAGTTAAATACCCCAGCCCCTCCATCCAGAATGAGCTAATATATATTTTGTAAACCAAGCACCTTTTTTTTACAGTGATTATGGATACTACTCAAGAATTTATCCAAACGAGACCAGCTTAGCCAAGTATACAGATACGTCACCATAGTAAGGAATTCAATGGACATAACTATCCATAACAAAGTAATTGAGGCTTTTTTTGGGATTTGAGGAGACAGCTGACACATCTGCAAGCGAGCTGGAAAACAAAATTACAAAAACAGCATTACGAAACATGACCTTGATATTTTGAAATGTCATGGGCAGGGCTATGATGGAGTGACCAATATGAGTGGGGTGTATTCTGGAGTACATGCCAGGATGAGGGAAAAGGAGCCACTTGTGACATGTACACTGTGTGGAACACAACTTTAAACCTAGCCCTCAATGATGCACTAAAAAACATTCAAGAGATGGAACAGTTTTATGACATAGAAAATTAGGCCACAGTATTAACCTATTAAGCTTCAGGCCCATTTCTTGGGGTCCAAGTGAGGTGGAGCTGTTGGAGTTTGGCGGGGGTGGTGTGGGTCAGCAGTTTATAGATTATATTTTTAATTTTGCCTTAATTCGCCTTAATTATTAATATTTTGAGTGTAAGTGGCATTAAACATTATACTCATGCCTAATGATGGCCATTCCCATGCTCATATGTGTGATTAGTTGCTGCACCAAGTTCTGGGTTGATACCATTAATTTACAGCTTTGGTACACTTTCTAACCATTTTTGACCATTCAGGAATGGGGGGAAAGGGTCAGAAATCCCCCCCAAAAGACCACCTGAAGTGATGCAGCATCAATAGCTTTTGAAAACCTTGAGTCTTGGATGTTTTTGACCATTTCAGCGATTTGGTGACAAGTGCTTTTTTTCAGAAAATGGCTCATAAAAACCCACTTATTTTCAATGTACCTGGACATCCCATACATTTTCTGAATGATGAAAGTATTGGAGAGTGTGAATGTTGTTTCTAAAATACTCCAAGACACAAACACAGACATACAGAAGGCAGTAAAATTGCTGGAGAACACTGTAGCGGGGACAGTCCCTCCGACACACTATTTCTATGTTTTGGAATATAAAGATGTTGGTCTAAATGAAAGGAGACCATCCGAAGAGAGAGATTATCTAACCGTTCCTCCACCAGAACCCCCGTGGAGAACAAAGCCACTAGGCCTGGCCAGAGAAGGTCAGGACAGGACCACACCAGATAACGAGTACTTGTGAAATAAATCTAGGGGTTCAAATGAGACCAACCTGGGAGGGGGGTCCCATTAAAGTCTGGCTGATGTTGACTCAATCTCTCCTTGGAGGGTCGTCACCACAGAGACTCAGTGAGCAGGAGAAACGCTGATCAGAGATCAAAGACAACCCTCAACCTCTCTGGGGTCATTCACCCCCGCCACAAGCAAACCGCGACTTTTGGTGAATTTACACAACACAGGACTGAATGGGGCAATGTGTATCTCAACACAGACCCATCTATGGAAGACTGAGTCACTATCTCAAAGTTCTGAAATTATATGAAATTAAATGTAAAATCAAATGAAAGTGATATAATATTCCTCCACAGATGTTACCACGATAGATAGTCTCCCTATCTCAGGCACTAAACAAAAGTATTAAGGTGTTTCATGTTTAACTCTTTGCTACCATCTAGCGGCCACAATCAAGAAGACATGTACCAGGTTTAGTGATGTGTTTTGAGGATGTTTACGTTCATTGTACCTTGGTTTACTTGATATAATTATGTTTATTCCATTTCTATCCGCTTCTTTTTCTCCTCTTTTTGGTAATAACTGAATAACTATTTTGGATAGTTCGGTAGTTAGATAGATCCTTGATCCTGAATTAAGAACTCCACTATTGGAATGTATACGAGTGTTTGATATGTGTGAAATTCTGTAAGACTTCATGGAACATAGGTATAATTCTATGCTTAACGTAGTTGAATTGGCGAAATGGAAGAACTGCGTGTTGCGATAAAAGTTTTCTTTAAGAGTTTAAAAGATAAAAGAACCACACGAGGATTGACTCGTGACATAATCCGAGACACAGGTATCAGTCACGAAACCACGCCCCTTCTGGAAGAGCACAAAAACAGATAGATCGCCCGCATTCAGCAGGCACTTTTCCCTGTTGTTCGTCACTCGTGTAGTTTTGTTTACATTGTGTTTTTCTTTCGTCCTTTTTTCCCTTTCACGGAACTGAATAGACGCGCCATTTTGAAACTGCCACTTTGAGAACTCTTTCAACTTCCCTACTCCAAACGATGCAATTTTTCGATTAATCAAGTCCAATAAAACAATTAGATGGAGCCACGTCAGGATCCAGCTCCCTGGACCACCAATCACCGACTGAGCAACAATCAACAAGCCTCAGACGTTAAGCCGATCGCGGCGTAGTTTGGAATAACTAGCCGGTTGTTTCCTTCTAAAACCGCTCCACTCAGTCTTCATCGGATTCCGAGTTGGCCGAAGGGGTTGGGGACCCGTCGAGCTGTCCGGAGGCTGCCGAAAACTTAGGCAGAACAACATTGCAGTGGGTGATCAGACCTCGATGTCGATAACGTTTTATTTCTTTCTTTAATTCCTAGACCAGCCTAAAACTCCCCTTTAATGTGTTAATGACTTTCCTTTTAAATGCACAGTTCTCCCATCCTCGCCAATATTGATATTTAGTTTTCCTTTCCGGTACCAATTACTTTTCCTCTCTACGGTTTATGATTTCATTCTTATATTTCTACCTCCTCAGTACTTGACTATTAACCCTTTATTATAAATAAATACCCATTAATTGAGTAAGCAGTTGTCAGTGATAATTTTTTTGAAGCCAGGTTCGGGAATTCCTGAACGGTAGAACCGCTCCCTGAGAGAGACCTAAGTGTTACAACCCTTGACTCAGATTTTCCAAGTTTTATATAAATTTGGCGCCCAACTAATTCTAATATTATCATAGGTCTCATAAACAAATAAATATATTTTTATATATACATATTCACCATACACCATACAGATCTTGTCTGTGTACCGGGGTGCGTTTGACCAGGAAAAGACAACAGCGCAGACAAATGGGGAGCTCAGAACACCTTCCAAAATGTAAGAGTAAGAAGAGTGAAACGTCATTTTGACAAGCTTTGTGACGATGAGTGCTTATCCAACGCAGAAAGCTATTTCAGAGTCTACATTTTATTTTTAAATGTTTTTAAATTTTTTGTGCTGTCAGCATGCTTGGCATACATCATCAGTTGTATGCCAAGCATGAGTATTTGTATTCCGTACATGAGTATTTGTATGCCGTTGCATCTAGGACAGAGTTGATCTGCAAGTGGAGTTCAAATTCTCGACCTGCAATGCCGCTCTTTACTCATTCCTAAATCAACAAACACTGCCTGCAATAACTCTGTCCTGATCATGTCCTGTAGGATGACAAGCGCACAGCTTTTTTGTTATACAAGACCGCCACCAATCCCCCAATTTGGAGCACGATCTGACCATGTTTTGATCTATAAACAACTAATGTACATGGAAAGACATAAAGATAGATACCTCAGACAACATGTATTGACAAAACAAAATTAATTAAGTTGACAGAAATTGGAACAGCAATTGGGCACGTGGCCTCTTCCTGTGTTAGCTCAGGCAGTAAAGGAGAGAAACGGACAAGGATGTAATCAGGAGGGTGTTTGGGGGTGTATTCAATGCAGGTGCTGGTGGTGTGTGTGCGCCTGCGATTAGTCCACTCCAAGCACCGGAAAAGGCCTCACAGTCCCGCAGCTATGTAGACACACAAGAAAGCTCAGAGCACCAGGCCCCACAGCTACAGCAGACTGCCCAACCCCCAGAGAAGCCGAGAGCCCGCGGAGCACGAACCAATCCCAGAGAGCGCGGTGTGACCCTGCTCCCCTGCCATACAACCCACTCCCATGTGCAGGCATAAGACGCACCCGCAAGTGCAGACCCCGGGCCGCGGGTGCCAGGCACGGACCATAGGACCGGAGCCAGGCCCCGTGCCGACAGATCGACACCCGCCAGAACCGCCCACCCCACAGGCAAGCCGGGGGGACCCCCACGCCCACTAGTGGCGGGCGTCCCCTTTGTGCTAAGTCGGGCAGTGGTATGTGGCAGTGGGGAGTGGTTTTGGCACCACCTGCAGGTGGAGATAGTCAGCACTGGAAACCGAAAGGGGACACACCTGCAGGAGATGAGGTAATTAGCAGAGTGATTATAAAAGCTGCTGTCTTTTCACCTCTCTCCTGACAGCGAGGGTGGTGTCGTACTCCAGATTACACACCACAAGCATAATTTACATGTTTGCCTGCAAAGGCCAAGGTGGTGTTTTATTGCCCAGCAATGTCTGGTTTTTCTCCTGGTCCATTTCCTACCCCTCAACGGCAAGAGGTGTGGTGTATCAACGTTTAGTAGGGGTTGTTTAATTTTGACTTGCATAACGATTTGTATGCTGTGTGTGGCTTCGGCTTGCGGGAGCTTGATATATGACAGTGGAGATGCCTATTCGGTCAGTCTGGAATGAGGGGGCTCCCTTCCCAAGAGACCTCCTAACTTGGAGGCAAGCAGGAGGACCTCTGACCCCTCTATTCTTACTTGACATGTCTAAACTAGGATATTTTCCGGATGTTCGGATCCCTTAAAAGCTTGTACGAAGGAGATGTGGAGTTAGAGTGCGCATTGCAGACCTCTAGCCAGGTTGCTCTCACCCTGAGATATTTTAATTGGGTTGATGCTGAACTTCTCTGTAATAAAATCAAATCCTATATAATCAAGTCTGTGTCAGTGGAGATCCTTTCATCATCTTCACATCACCTTTGAAGGCACGACAAAACTGGCATTGTCGGCAGGACTGTGTTGTGCCGTGCGACGTCTCCGGTGATTCCAGCGGGCAAACCCACTGTCCAAACGCCGGCAAGGTGAGTTATTTCTCACATAAATTGGGCACTGGTTTGTTCATTTGAGTCATTGGGGAATTGCATGACGCACTGTAAAGGAGTCATTGTGAGGATATTTTGTGATGTGGTGATGTTGATTGGAAATCCGTTCTAAATTTGGGGTTTTATTTTATTATTTTTATTGTGTTGCAACACAAAGAGAGAATTAGTAGGAGAAAAGAAAAAAAAAGGGAGCGATACTTTAAAGTATGGAAACGTGTCAAAATTGACGTTACAGGATTAAGGAAAAAGTTAAAACCGTATGTTAGTATACCCAATTGGGAATCGGAAGGCGTACTAAATAACTCCATGCATTGCAAATAGGGAGTGCAGAGCGGAAGTAGATTAGGGCTTAGCCTTCTGCCAAGAGCCTCTCGAAAATCAGACATGAGTACATTAGACGCTGGGTGACTAGTTGGCGTTTGAGATATAGTCGGATTCGATTAAAATTAAAAGGAAGAAGGAAAAACCCTGGGCCCAGGGCGAAAATTGGTCAACTAAAATAAATGGATGAAGTAAAGGATAAGGAATAAATGAATAAAGGAAGGAAGCCGCAGATTTGATTTTCACATCACCTTTGAAGACACAACAGTGTTAGTACAGTTTGCAACTCCACGCGCACTATATCAAATATCAATATCAAAGAGCCTCATTGAGTGTGTGTGTGTGTGTGTGTGTGTGTGTGTGTGTGTGTGTGTGTGTGTGTGTGTGTGTGTGTGTGTGTGTGTGTGTGTGTGTAAAGCATTTGCTCTCCATCTTGAAAGGGAAATTCACTTTGAACCAGGCTAAATTCATCTTGAGGTGACAACTACTAGTTTATACTAGTAGTAGTACTAGTTTATATAAACACATCACATGTTGTTTCAGTGGCCCAAGTTGATTTAATCCTTTAAATCTCTTAAATCGTGTTAAATCAACTTGGGCCACTGAAACAACATGTGTGATTCTAGACACCTGTACTTTCAGGTGAATTTCCCTTTCAAAATAGAGAGAAAATGGTTTATCTCTGCCAATCAGTTTCACCTATACACATAAAGGGACTGAACTTGGGCCACTGAAACAACACCTGATATGTGCTTATAATAGGGCTGGATGGTGGGGCAT
>OMKR01100052.1:0-12243 GCA_900302355.1 Cyttopsis rosea
CCCCCCCACCTCTAACCCCACCTCCACTGCACTAATAGACTCTTACCGTACATTCAAAGACTTCAAGGTACTACATCTCATTATTATGTCTTAATGTAACCGTACTGCTGGCACTGTCACCTTATTGTTCCTTTTTTAAATTCTATTATGTTTAGTGAATTGCACCATTTTTAAGCCTAAAGATTACATCCAGTTTAAATCCCTCCTCCAAGTGTTTCTGTGCATTTGATAAATAAACTTGAACTTGAGTCATGTTTGGCAATGTTGGTGTAGTTTCTATGTCTTCCTAATGTCTGCTAATGTTACCGATGCTCCCTTAAGGAAAGTCCAACGGTTCCCATCAGGCTAGGGCTGGTCGGTAAGGAAGAATTCATTTTCACAATAATCACGTGGAACTTTACATGATATTGAGTTATATGAGTTATATACTGTATATATAAAGAGAGTTGCTGTAGCTTTGTAATTACAGTTCTATGAGTTCCTATTGGTATATTGCGCATGTGCAAGTACTGAAAATGTATTCATCCACTCGCTTCAGCCAATCAGTCCGCCATCTTGTTCTCTGAAACCAATTCAGCAAGACTGATGGGATCCAGTGGAGTATAAACCCTAAGGGGCTATGCTTCCTTCATAGAACTGTAATTACAAAGCTACAGTAACTCGCATTCTATGTCAGTAGGCTCTGCCACTTAGGGCCTACCCTCCTATTGGTATACTAGTGGTGGAGACCCCCGGTACTATACTCCCCACTGGATCCGAACACGCCTCAGTTGCATAACGGTCCAGGGTGAAGGCTGAAGTAGCCAAAGTCAATAGTGAACGTAGAAAAAACACAAACCACGACCCTGGCAATCCATCATGCCCCAAATAAGGGCCAATGGGAAGCAACTAACACCACACACACTGTATGCACAGAGAGAGTGTTAGTCAATAAGCACAGGCAGAACGTCAGAAAATCTGAGTAGCCCGTGAAAGAAAAAACTCCCCTAAATCCGGTTGGCCGCAATGCCAAACACAGACTGGGAAAGAGACAGTGAAGTCGCTCCTCCCACACATCGTAATGAGGAGGAAGAAAAAAGGCATCAAGGCATCAACCACCTTCGATCTGTATGAGCTCTTAGGTGTAAACACTGGGTTAAGACGTAACATTGCACTGCTGAGATCGCCATTAATGGCCAGACAGGCAGATTGCACGGACAGAGCGCACAGAGTGATAAGCAGCGCCGTCAAAGGACAGCAACTTCAGCGGGATCTGTGACACAGGTTCAAAGGGTGTGCCACAGAGCATGTCCAGAACCAACCCCAAGTCCCACTGTGGGGCGACCGCACAATCAGTGGCTAGAGCTCCGTGAACCAAAGTGTCCCGGAGAGATTGGGGTCTGCCAGTATCACTGACAGCCCCTCCATTCGCACCCGCTCTGTCAGTCTGGGCAACAGTCCTGACGGTGGGAATGCATAAAGGAGACCACTCGGCCACTGGTGGTGCGCGAACGCGTCTGCCCGCAGGGGGGGTGATGTCACTCGTGTGGAGGGAGAACCACAGAGGACACTGAGAAGTCTCTCTCAACACAAACAGGTCCACCTGTGCTGTCCCGAATAGTCTCCTAGGACCAACTTGAGCACTATATCCGGGTGGAGGCGCCAATCTGCCTCATGGGGTCCACCGCACGACATGAGGTCTGCCCCCACCTTCAGGTGGCCTGTGCCCATTTCGACAGGCTCTCAGCCACGTAATGGAGTGCTGGTTACCTCACACCCCCTTGGCAGTTGATGTAAGCCACCGTACCCGGTTATCTGATCTGATCTGCATATCTTGGCCCTGCAGGGGTTCAAAGTGCTTCAGGACCAGTAACACAGTTTCCAGCTCCAGGAGGTTGATGTGCCGTGGGGACGGAGGCCACACGCCCCCTACCGCCTGACCGTGACAGGGAGGCGTCCGTGAAAACCTGTGCATAAAGGCAGCCTCGGCCCAGGTGCACGCCCTGTGTGAGGCTCTCCAGGAGGCTGGATCCCTGTCAAGGGATTCCGGCACGACCAACACCCGCAGGTGGCGCACGTTCAACCAGTTTAGCCAGCAGCCCGAGCAGCTTCAAGATGGTCAATGAAGTTACTGAGTGACGCACCTGGACACGCCGAGGGCAGATGTAATGTCCGCTCTACGTGGTTTGGACAACTGGGCCCTCTGCACAGTGTCTAAACTGTAGATCCAGATAGACCACCTGCTGACTTTGTGGTGAGCATGCGGAACAGAGAAGGCACTGTGTGGCGATTCAGTGTGCGTAGATCCAGGATCGGACACACATCCCCCATACGCTTCGGGACCAGGAAGTAGTTTGAATAGAACCCTCTGTTCCGAAGCTCCGTGGCCACCACTGTCACGGCTCCCTTGCTGAGGAGGACTGCTATTTCTGAGTTCAGAGCTGCAGCCTTCTCCGGTGACGTCATCACCATCCACACCACACCCTGGAAGGGTAGTGGGGTCCAGTGGAATTGTAACACGTAATCCCCTTGCATTGTCCTGTCCATCCAGCGGGACAACACGCAGAGGAGACACCACCTGGCATAGCACTGGCACAGGGGACGAGCGACCAACTGGGTGTTCGCTAAACACTCCTCCAGGTCCCTGATGGCCCACACCGCTGGGGATGATGAGGAAAAGGGATGATCACGTGGTGCCAGGGGCGTGTGCGCCTCTGTGGAGAACACCTGGCCTTGCTGGGCAGGTGTTCAGGTGTTCAGGCACTTGTTGTGCGCCGCAAGCTCAGAGACAGCGTGTGCCATGAGGGGTGCTGTCCTCACGCAGCCGTGGGAATCCTGTTTGGATGCGGCACGTGCCCAGCGATGAGGTAACGTGCGCAAACAGCCTCCAGTTGTATTATCTCCTCGTGTGGGAGAGGGCTGTAGGTCCCACTTCACCAGGGACAGCGCTAAAGCCGCTCTATAAACCTCACGCTGCACATGCTCTGTAGCGGTAGAAATAAAGGAGGTGATGAACCCTTATTCCTTACATTAAAGAAGGGGTCGACACTCCTTCTATATGGGAAGAAGCCACTTGCTTCAATGTACGTTTATTATAAAAGTGTAGGCCCGAGGAGGCGGCGACAGTGACCCGTGCTCTTCCCTGCCAACAGGTGTAGGGAGAGCTGTCTCCTGTCCTCCTCTCCCCCTCTGAGGTGCTCGGTGGTTTCGGTGAGAGTGACAGCCCCATCTCCGAGATGGGCGCGCAAATCAGAGCCGCTTTCTCGGACTTGCGCATGTCGGTCTGGGACAGCCAGAGATGTCTCTGACACTGACACTGCTGCGACACGGCTCTCGCATGCAGCCTGTACCTGGGAGAGGTGGAGAATGGCGCCGTAAGCCTTAGATACCTCCTGTGCCTTGGAAGCCGTCAGCACCTCTCTGCCAGTGGTCAGGTGAGAGATCGAAGCCGCCAGCATTGCCGTGTTCGATGTCGCCGCCACATCTTAGATTGCCAGGGCCTATGTCCTGTCAGCCAGTTGGGCAGTGAATCTATCCAAAAAAAATTTCTTCTCAAGAACGGTAAGTCCGAGTGACACGAAATTTGCGGGGCAGGTCCACAGGATACGCAGGAACATAGTTTGAGAAAATGTAAGGGATTGATCAAAAATTTGTGAAATTATTAGGCAATCAATTTCAAAGATCCTCAAATATATCCATAATGTGAAATAATCCATTGTCAAACCTACTTGGAGATTAATATGATGCTTTATAGCCGGTTTGTGTAAAGTTAACCAACTATGAATGACAGTACATTTTGGAGGGAATTTAACATTCATTTAAGTTTGCAATAAAATATTTATAGTAAGCTGCATTTTTATAGCTGTTATAGGCATTACTAAAATTCTTACTGTATATATAATAGACACAAAAAAATTTAGGTATAATAGATTTTATTGGAGTCTTTGTATATCACCATAGCAACATATCGTCACGTTTTGCTGTGGTACTGTCCCCTCGCTCCCCCTGTGCCATTCAGAAAGTGCCGTTTGCCGTCTCCCGTGTTCCTCGTGAATGCAGCATAAGTCATATTAGTTCATTGTGCATAATATGAAGTGTTTTTGTGCGTGAACATGTGTCAGAGCCTGCACAAGTCTTTATGTGTGCTTTATGTGTGTGAGTGTAATGTGCATTCACGCGTGCACATTGCACATTAATGCACTAAAAGGTTGCACCCAGCCCACCCCACACTTATCTTGCACAGAACATTTATGTAATAATATATTCTAATGCAGCACTGGAGAAACCAGTGGATCGTAATTAAAACAGGCCCTGGACAAAAACAAAGAAACACATTTGGCAAAAATAACAGAGAATCAACATTTTTGTAGTTTGAGTGTAGTTTGTACTATTTAGTGGATCTAAAATTACCTCAGTATTTTCACTACAAGGAAACCTACAAAAGGCAAAAAAAAAAAAAAAATGCAAGATAAATATACTACGTTTCAGTATTAACAACACCTATGCTTGTGCGCCATGGCAAAATGTCCCAAGCAGGCATCCATAGATCTCAAATTTTGGCCCGTGTCGGAGTTATTACTTCGTGTCACTGTGTTTACATCCAGCCAACTGCCAGCCAAATGCTGTTCCGTGGCGTCTCTCAGATGCATTCTGGGAGCAATTACCTGATATATTCGGAGTTGCGGTGTACTCGAAGATTTCAGTTTCATTGTTTTTGGCGGCATCTATGGTGAAAAGTGGTGCTTACTGTGCTGCTTGTGATTTTTCCCGGGAATGTCACCACCGACACCCGGTTCATAATACTTAATACTGCAAATGCAAGGGCTTTCATCAGTGCAATCACCTTTGTGTTTCCTCATTCAGTGATAGATAGTGACTTAGCAGACATTTATTTAAATGAAAATCTTTGAGATTGGCACTTTAAATACAGTAGAAGAATGATTTATTCATCACACATTTTTTTACCACACACATGCGGAGGGTGACACACACGTAGTGAACGATGAGATACAGTCTCTGCTTTTATCCCATCCTGGCCGTCCTTCCTCCAGGGGCAGCCAGGAGCAGTGGGCAGCCCTCACTTTGTCGGCACGTTTTTAGTCAGGGTCCTTATGTTGGAGGAGACCCATGCGAACACGGGGAGAACGTGCAAACTCCACACAGAAAGGCCCCTGATCGGGAGATAACCCACCGGAGCACAGTGCCAACAGTGCCCCAGGCGGGAATTGAACCCAGGACCTTCTTGCTGTGAGGCAGCAGTGTTAACCACTGAGCCACCGTGCCGCAAGTAAGTGATATGCAACCGTGTGCCACGGAGTCCCAAGAGAATGTACAGTACTATTCATTCATGTTGGATGACAGTTGAAATGTGAAGCCAACTGCTCAACGGTGCTGCATCCAAAATGGCATACTAGCATACTATTCAAATATGTGTTACCGTAATTGTCAGCAGGACCAGGACTTAATTTTAAGGTACATTTCTCAAATCTAAAGAATTGTTAAAAGAAATGGTTCCCCCTTAAAAGTCCATCTTTAACCCCAATTCACACCGGTGACAGGATGCCCAAGGCTCATTGATGCGCTTGGGGAGCGAAGGCTAGCCTGTCTGATCCGATCACACAGAAGAGCTACTGTAGCAGAAATTGCTGAAAAAGTTCATGCTGGCTCTAATAGAAAGGTGTCAGAACACACATTGCATCACAGCTTGCTGCATATGGGGCTGCGTAGCCGCAGACCTGACAGAATGCCCATGCTGACCCCTGTCCACCGCCTACATTGGGCACATGAGCGTCAGAACCTGGGGAAGCGATGGCACCAGGATGCACTATGGGAAGAAGGAAAGCAGGCGGAGGCAGTGTGATGCTCTGGGCAATGTTCTGCTGGGAAACCTTGGGTCCTGGCATTCATGTGGATGTTACTTTGACACGTACCACCTACCTAAACATTGTTGCAGACCAAGTACACCCCTTCATGGCAACGGTATTCCCTCATGGCAGTGGCATCTTTTAGTAAGACAATGCAGCCTGCCACACTGAAAAGATTGTTCAGGAATGGTTTGAGGAACATGACAAAGAGTTCAAGGTATTGACTTGGCCTCCAAATTCCCCAGATCTCAATCCGATCGAGCATCTGTGAGATGTGCTGGAACAACTAGCCCGATCCACGGGGGCCCCACCTCGCAACATACAGGACTTAAACGATCCGCTGCTGCTAACGTCTTGGTGCCAGATACTACAGGACACCTTCAGAGGTTGTGGAGTCCAGGCCTCGATGGGTCAGAGCTGTTTTGACAGCATGAGGGACCTACACAATATTAGGCAGGTGGTTTTAATGTTGTGGCTGATCGGTGAATAATCGCTGATGTACAGCAGGAATAGACTTCAGATTTTACTTCATACTTGGGTAGTAGTTTCATAGACTTTATTGATCTGGTGTTGGCAACATAGAGGACAGTGGAAGGGGGAGGGTCTCCTTGCTGCTTGTAGTCTACGTGTCGGCTCGAGTCAAACTGACTTGTCAAGCAATAGATTTTTGTAGTAGAGAAATCTGTCAATTTACTCATAAGCTATTAATATGTTTCTTATGTATACACCTTTATTACAATTTATCATCAAAAAGATGGATATTGTTTTCATTTTTTGTATATTACACTACTCATTAATGCGAAGAGATCGTTGGGGGATTTTCTAGGACAGGTGGGCTTCAGAAGGGACTGCATATACAAGTACAATAAATATGCATGTTCCTACACTTCAGCCTACTCTGGTCCCCTGACGTCCTATGGAACGTTCGCCCGCCCCATTCACTCGCTCAGTTGTAACAAATGTGACTGTTCTGATTGTGTCGCTGAAACCACAACCGCTGCAGTGGGTCCCCGGGAAGGGACCGCAGAGCGCTAGCTGCTCAGTTGACTGTGGAATATGAACGGGTGAACCCGGTGCCTAAAGCCTCTATTTGACCAAAACACATAACCACAGTTGTAATGCAGTTGTATCTGTTTGGTACAGAATGAGCCTGGCACTGACTTGCGTGCTGCAAAGCAAAGACAGAGCCAAGCCTTTTCTAACAGCTACCAGACAGTGCCCGCCGAAATTTGTCTGCGAGAGGGTTTTGTTTACTGTGTGTTTTCCCGTTAGAATGTAGTTTAATTACCGTTGTATGCCAGCACCACTATTATTAAACTATTGTTCAGGGAGTGTGAAGGAGTGAAATGTTTAACCGCAGGGAAAATGCTCATGAGTAGCAAGTCTGCTGAGCAGACTGAGCTGAGCTGAACAGGGCTCGGTTGCTTTGGAAATGTGAAAATCTGCCGTTCTTGATTGAGCATTGTACCGTAAACGACTACAAAACAATAAATGGCAAAATAAAATGTCTCGTTAGTGCGTTTTGGTGTGTGTTGTGCGCTGTGTTGTCCCCTGCAGATGGTCCTTCTGTTCGTGTGTATCTGCGGTCGAGTGTGTTGATGTGTTGACGTGTGAGGAAGGACAAAGGAAGCCAAGCTGAGCCCCCCCCCGTCTTCATTCTTCTGTTGCGGTAATGAACGCACAAACACAAGCACGGTCTGTGTGATATTTTGTTTTTGCGCCCCTGACACCTAACACTTCATTTAAAGTCGTTTGTATTCAGGGCACGACGCCGCAGGAAACGTTCCGCCATGACGACACCGACGGAAACGATGAAGGCTCTAGGGTGTCCGTCGGCGTAGATTGTTGATTGTTTGTATTTTTCACTTTTGGATTTCTGTTGCTACTAAGATTTCTTGTGACAAAAAAAAAATCGAAATTGTAAACTAACTTAAAAAGGTCTGAGTGAACAATCAATGGATATTCTGTGGCCACAATCTGAATCTCACAACAATAATATGACCCCTGTGGCAGCACGGTTGCTCAGTAGTTAGCACTGTTGCCTCGCAGCAAGAAGGACTCGAATCCCGGCCGTGCCAGATCCCTGTGTAGAGTTTGCATGTTTACCCCGTGTTTGTTCCTTCCACCGTCAAAAGAACATGTACGTTAGGGGGTTAACACTCCTGTCGGTGCCTCTGACCAAGGCACTGGCAAAAGAGCTGGAGTTTGTCCCCAAATTTTGTTGTATCCTCCTACAATATACAATGACTTTAAAGAGATTCTATTCTATATTTCCTACTGGAACTGAAACGATCTTGGGTGTGTAAACAAATGAGTATGTGCCATCTTTTTCACTCACACACACACACAAAACACACAGTCCCTGCTGAAACGAGCGGCCACAGCGCTATCAGCCTGGCCTGCTAATGGGCTAATTTCACTCCTAATTAGGGGATTAATTAGTCAATTTGAATCTGTATGAGAACTGCCAATAATCCCTGCCCCAATCATCTAAATCCATAAAAACACACCAAACAATGTGATATGTTGTATATCTAGGTTTCTTTTTCCTGGAATTTGACTATATTCTTATTTCTTGCATCAACCGTGTGCGGTTGTTTCTCCGTTTCAGTCGGAAAAATGAGTCATCGTATTTTCTTTCTCTCTCTCCCTCTCTCTCTCTCGACCATCTCGAGCTGTCATCTGTCATCTACAATAACACTGAAAACTTCATCATGTCATCGTCAGTGTGGTGTGGGTCTCCCGAAGCCGACTGGTGCTGCCGTTCGCTCCGGAGATCTGACCCGAGCAAAAGATCCTGGACAACATATTTTGCCAGCGCTCAGTCCTGTTGAAAGCGACCGGATTCGCCTCAACTAGTGTTGCATGACCACACAGATTTGTTTAAATGAATAGTGTGCTTAATATGAGATGCACTATGAGAGTAATTATGAGATTTGCTATAGGTAACTAGGTAACTAAAATAACTTAAATTTGATCTTTATGGATCAGAGCTAAATGCAAAAAATGTTGCATTTCCAGACAGCAGTGAGCAGAACCGATTGCCAGGATTGCTCTGGGGACTGGCTTCATCTCTGCAAAGGTTAATGTGTCTGTAAGTGTGTGTGTGTGCGTGTGTGTGTGTGTGTAGGTCTGTGTTTGTGTTCATAGAAATCCCACCTTTGCCTCTGTGCCTAATCAGACCGATATTTCCATGAATACAGTTGTGGTCAGGTTTGTTGTTGCGATAATAATCGCCAGTTATTTCTTGCCCTGCTCAAGGGTTAGGATTGTTAGGATGTCATCAAACTGTGGTCTTGGGAAGCCTACAAGTCCACCTTGAATACAAGTCCTGAACTTTGTGTAGTGGGATAGTGTAAATAGTAAATTAACTGCAGTGATATAGCACAGCAATTCACATAACACTCCAATGGGGGAGGCAGTCATGCAAGGTGCCAAGCTGCTTATCGGGAGCAGTTTGGGGGTCAGTGTTACTTGCTACCAGGAGTACCGTAAAAAACGATTCACGCAAGAATCGCGATTCTGTATTCGGCTGTAGATTGAAAATAGATTTTCAAATTCCAAAGATCAATTTTTAAAATTGTGATAATGTGGTTTCATGTTCTACTAGGCAGTGGCGTCACCAGGGTTGGTGTCACCCAGTGTGGTAACTCATTGAGCTCATGTCGTGACAAACACTGCATTTACAATGTTGTTCATTACATGACAATTTTTCCCTGGGTCCAGACCCGCCCACTGCACCGAGTGAATTGATTCCTACGGTTTGACATCGTGACATGGAACAACGATTTCTCGATTGAAAAAATGAGCACCACGGGGGGACTAACGATTAGCCAATCAGCGCCATGGGCGGCACTAACGCCATTGAAGGAGTAATAACAACAATGGCGGTCGATGAGATAGGCGCTGCTATCGAGGCTGTTCTAAATCGATTAAAAGTACAAATTACTTTTTAAACTTTTTTTTTTTTTTACTTCCGTTTTTACTTCACTCTTCAGGTGTGTTGGCATGGCTACGCATCAGTGTCGACTTAAAATGCCATTAGATTCAAGCGGATACGTTGTTCTCTAGTGATTGGTCAGGGAAAATCGAATCCCCCTCCCCCACGGAAATGGGTTAGAGTGGAGGCAATGTCAGACTGAAGATGGAGACGGAGTTGACAATTCTGTCTGATATCAGGCTATGACAATTTAACGGCATGCTCTCAAAATTAAAATAAATATATTTAACTACATAGTACCACATTTAAACATCATACAATAAAATAAGGAACTATTCTTTCATTACACACTATGTGAAAATTATGAAAGGCTGTATAGGCCATATTTCATACTTTACCTCTCGCATATACAAGTGAAATGCTGTTACATATATAAGTGAAATGTTCTCAGATACTACTGAAAATATTTCAGTAGTATGTAAGAGCATTCCATATGTAAGAGCATTCTCAGTAGTGTGGGTTCGAGTGATCTCAGTAGTATGTGAGAGCATCACCAGCAGCCCCTTTGACACAGAGATCCCGCAATAATGCCGCAAAGACGGCCCGTCTATATTGCGGCTTTGCCTTTTTACACAGAACCAAAGCAAAGACGGTATGTTGCCGCCCCGGTGTGTGCTTTTAGACAGCATGCTGCGATGCCGGCTTCCCGGAATCACGGGGGTGTGATCATGGCGCGTGACATACACAACAGCATCGGCCAGAAAGACAGTTTGAAAATGATCACAATGATTTAATAAACTGATTATTTAAAATTATTTAAAATTATTAAATTTAATAGATCCGGTAGCCTCGGATGAGGACGGTGCTGATAGCACAGCTGAGGACCGGTGTTGCCGAAGCATGGCGCGGACAGGGAGACACCGGTAGAGAAAGATCCTTCCTTCTCCGGAGGCTATTTTATTATTTTATTATTTTATTTATTATTAGGACAGTTTGAAAGTGATCACTGATTTAATAACATTTGGTTAGGGTTCTTGCATCTTGGACTCCATACGGAACTTGGTAAAGGAGTTCCTCTAGTTCTAAATTTGGGCATAAAAAATTATAAAAATATATATTATTATTATTATTGATATTATTGTTAGAATAATAACAATAATAATAATAATAATAAAGCATTTAAATTAGAATTGAAATTTTGGAGGAATATCTGCAATATCTATGACGCTGAAGGTGCAGCTCCCGAATGGAGTTTTTTCTTTCTTCCTCCAACCAATGAAAAACCTGGTCATCAGAACGTCACTCCCCTGTGCCGGCTTGCTGCTGTCCCTTTTACACAGATGGCGGATCGGCCCCACTTCGCCTCTGTTACTACCTCCGCTGCCGGTACAGAGGTGTGTCAACTCTGCCCCCCATTCCGTCTCTGTACCTTTTACACAGAGCAGCGATGCAGAATAAAGGCGCAACGACACCGGCTTGGATAGGCTGTATAAACAGGGTTAGTGTAACTGGATGGCATTTCACTAGAAAGGCAGTGTAGTTCTCGAATCTCATCGGTCAAAAGTGCATTAGGTCTAAAGTGCAGAAATACTAGGGATGGGACGTCCGATACCGATGCTTGATTCACTCTGGTGAAGCATGCTGGTTCGGTACAGTGTGTCAGAGCTTGTATCGGATTACCATTATCACGTGACTGATGACGTCAGAACCTTTGAATGAACCACCGGAAGAGGTGTGACTGCTTTGAAGTCTTGGCGCGATCCCAGCCTGATGAAAAAGGACATGAAACCACCACACTCCAGAGAATTGATACCCAGATGAGAGATGTTGGCGGAAGAACTACTGGGATTATTAGAATAATAGAGCCGGAGCTTGTGTGGGAGGCGGAGCGCTACCGGTTAAATCTAGTGGGGCTTGCCTCTACGCACAGCGTCGGCTCTGGAACCAAACTCCTGGATAGGGGTTGGACTTTATTCTTCTCCGGAGTTGCCCAAGGTGTGAGGCGCCAGGCGGGTGTGGGGATACTCACAAGTCCCCGGCTGAGCACCGTTGCGTTGGAGTTCACCCTGGTGGACGAGAGGGTCGCCTCCCTACGCCTTAGGGTTATGGGGGGGAAAACTCTGACTGTTGTCTGTGCGTATGCACCGAGCAGCAGCTCAGAGTATTCGGCCTTCTTGGAGAACCTGAATGGAGTCCTGCTTGGGGCTCCTGTAGGGGACTCCATTGTCCTACTGGGAGACTTCAATGCGCACGTGGGCAACGATGAAGACACTTGGAGGGGCGTGATTGGGAGGAACGGCCTCCCTGATCTGAACCCGAGTGGTGTTTCATTGTTGGACTTCTGTGCTAGTCATGGATTGGCCATAACGAACACCATGTTCGAACATAAGGATGCTCATAAGTGTACTTGGTACCAGAGCACCCTAGGTCGAAGGTCGATGGTCGATTTTATTATCGTAT
>OMKR01100058.1:0-11502 GCA_900302355.1 Cyttopsis rosea
TGACTACACTTCTGTTAAGAGTTATTGTTTCACAGTCTGTTTGGAACTATATAAGGGCCCCTCTGGGAGGAGCTCTCAAATCGCTCAGGAAACAGAGTTAACTTAGCATGTGGGGGGTGCAAACAAACGCACAATGCAAACACCCAAACCGGCAACCGCATCACATGTCTTTATGCCATTGTCATTATTCGTCATCATATTAATGGAGGCTCAGACTAGGATGTTGATTGGACGGTATTTAGTAGCGGTCAGACAAAAAGAAATGGGAACACAAACATAACTGCGGTTTAACATTCATCAATGTATGACATCGGGGTACGAGGTTAATCGCCGTCCATTCAAAACGAGAACAATAACTACGGACTGTTTTTTTTTGTATTGTGTGTTTGTGAACTGGTTTCAGCTCAGTCAGTGTTATTTGGATCTGTTCTGACTCATTTTCAACCTTGTCAAATACTAGAAGCAAAGGTTTTCTTGGAAAGGTATCCAAGCAAAAGAGAGACTAAGAAAATATAAACAGGTGATAACAATGAAATGAGCTGAGTAACAAAAGGGTAAAAACTGTTTCTCAAGGGCCTTAAGATTAATGACAGCGATTCACACAGGAATGTTACATGTACATGTAAGACCCCATTTACACTTGGCATTAACATGCGTCTTTAGCTATCCGATAGCTCTAATGCCAAGTGCAAATGCACCCAATGCGTCCTCAATGTGGGCTGAGATCCGATAGCTCAGACCACATTCGGAGGTGGTCTGGCTTGCATATATCCGCATTTGTTTGGCAGTGTAAACGCGATGTGTCCTGAGCCACATTGAAAGACCGCCTACTCAGCTGACGTGCTCCGCGTACGTGGAAGTGCAGACTCATTTGCCGATCCAGAGCATCCCAAACATGCTCAATAGGTGACATGTCTGGTGAGTATGCAGGCCATGCAAGAACTGGGATGTTTTCAGCTTCCAGGAACTGTGTACAGATCCTTGCAACATGGGGCAGTGCATTATCCTGCTGCAACATGAGGTGGATGAATGGCACGACAATGGGCCTCAGGATCTCGTCACGTTATCTCTCAAGACCCTGGTGAGGACGACGAACACGCAGATGAGCTTCCCTGAGACGGTTTCTGACAATTTGTGCAGAAATTCTTCGGTTTTTACAAACCGACTGTTGCATCAGCTGTCGAGGTGGCTGGTCTCAGACGATCTTGCAGGTGAAGAAGCCGGATGTGGAGGTCCTGGGCTGGCGTGGTTACACATGGTCTGCCGTTGTGAGGCCAGTTGGATGTACTGCCAAATTCTCGAAAACGACATTGGAGACAGCTTATGGTAGTGAAATGAACATTCAATTCACGGGCAACAGTTCTGGTGGACATTCCTGCAGTCAGCATGCCAATTGCGTGCTCCCTCAAAACTTGTGACATCTGTGGCATTGTGTTGTGTGATAAAACTGCACATTTTAGAGTGGCCTATTATTGTCCCCTTCATAAGGAACACCTGTGCACTAATCATGCAGTTTAACCAGCGTCCTGACATGCCACACCTGTCCAGTAGATGGATTATCAAATAATCAAATTTAACAAAATAAATGGGGTTTTTTGGGCCAAATTTTAAAGACATAAGGTCTTTGTGAGCCTAGAAAAATCCTGGATTCTTTACTTCAAGTCATGCAAAATTGGAGCAAAAACAAAAGTGTTTATATTTTTGTTCGGTATAAATAAATGTGCCTGAACACTTCGCTGCGTACAGTCCAATGTCTTCACATTTGGTTTTTGCAAACTGCAATGACATACGTGTGTATTTGCATGTAGAGCGGGGAAGTTGAGATCCGATCTCTCGAGACGCATTTTAATGCCAAGTGTAAACAGCCACACTATTTTTTGTCACAATGTCACTTCATGACATTCATCTTCTGGGAATTTATTAATGACCATTTAGGTACATCATTGGATTGGAGCCTGTTTGTTAGGGCTGCTTGATGTAGCCCTAACCCTAATAATTTTTTGTGATTTGTCTAAGATACAGGGATGCAAACACGTGTATGGTGAAAAAGAGAGGGTGCATGATTTGAATATATAGTTTGTCTATAATAAAATGGATCGCCGACCCCAACTCCATCCAGTTGATCCACACAAGTCACCCAAATTGACGTGAAAAAAACAACATTCGCCGAAAAACGAATTGTTTGCATCCCTGAAGATAGATAGATAGACCCTTTAAAATGACCAAAATAGGGTTTAATTTGCCCAGCCACATTTGTGACTGCACTGATCGCCCAGTAGAAAGCGAGTAATGTCCCTTTAAACATAGCCAGAGGGCATTTGAGGACTCTTGCCAAGCTATGTGGAATTTCTATATTTTCATAATCAGGGGTAAAATTACCATTGCAGAGGGAGAAGAAAAAGGCAATCTAATTTGGGATTTAACAGGTCTAAATGAAAATTTATGTTCAGGCCTAATGAAACTAATATTGTGAATCAATTTGAAAGTGAAACTGAATTTTCATAGGTAGTCCCAGGTGTCGCTAGTCGCACTACGCCAAGCTGTCTTTCTTAGGGTTTCTGATTAGAATAAAGTGAAGGTGATGCGGTGGCTATGGCTGCTCTGGACTGGAAATGGGGAACCTAATCGAGGTTCAGATTATCCCAAACGCTATAACAATCTGATTACTTAGATAGTCAGATTACCTTGAGAGGCGGTTACCTTGTGGTGGTGGGAGGGCGAGAAGGTTATCACGGTGTCATGGTTGGAAAAAGTTTCAGATGGTAATAGTTTGTAGGTAGTGCATATCTGGGAAGACGTTAAACTGTTAACAGCTTTTCAATATTTCATAGTTGGCGAGGGAGGGGAAGAGGAAGCGAGGGACATGGGAAACACGTTCGGCCTGCGGTCCTGTGTCAATCTGACCTTTGCTTCGGATTAGAAATGCACAAAGGCAAGCACGCATGCAGCATTAGTGTGCATGGTCACGTGCACGCAGACATACACGGACAGACAAAATGACGGTGACACCTCAAAGGCCAGAACACATCGAACAGACACAGCCAAACAGACACACATGCAAACATACGCAGGCAAATCGCTCAAGTGGAGCTCCTCTTGACGCATTTGCAGTTTCGAGCACAGAGCAAGCAGTGAGGAGTGATTGTGTGTGTATGTGTTTTCCCGTTTCACAAAGACCTCCTGTTTGACCGGCTGTTAAATGCCACTGATGATGTCATCGCTACCTCAGAGGAATTAAATTAAAAAAACAAAAAAAGAATCTTCAAAGACACCACACAACTCTTCCAATGGGGAAAAAAGCCGGCAAACTTTCAGTTAACGCTACGTTAGCACTCACACCGCGGACTGTGGGTCAACAACTGATCTAGCGTGGCGGTTGGAGGGAATTAAACTGCAGTGTTGTTTCGGAGAGAATGTCAACAACTGACGCGGTCTGGTCAAATGGTTCATATAATCCCGCCCCCCAACCCACGAAAATGAAAATAGATGAGCTCCAGTTAAAACACTGAGGATTGGGGGGTTAGTGGAGGACTCTGATTCCAAACGTCAATACTGAGTCTTGAGGAAAAACAACAACTAGTTCGTTTGGATCAGAAACAGACCCCCCGCTGGAGGAGGGAGTGACATCTGCTCTCTCTCTCACTCACACTATTAAGCCAAAAAAGCACACAACACCTAAAAACAAACAAACATACTAACTAACAAACACACACTCGCTCAATTGATGTATTCACACTTTGCAGCAATGAAAAACAGAATTAGAAGGAGAAAGAGAAAGAGGAAAGAGGGAGAGCCAGCTGTGACGGCTGCTCGTCTATGGCGGGGAAGGGGAAGAGAGAAAGGTTAGGACAAGTTCAACAGATTACAACCTGGTCGAAAGGTCAGCGAGTGTGTGGCCAGAGAGAGAGAGAGAGAGAGAGAGAATTTGAACTTACCAAATACACACATACACAGTGTGCTTAGACGGGACATCATCTAAGAAGTTTTGGGCAGAAATAAAGAGTGCTGAGCTCTATAAGAACTCGAACATCTGCACAGAGAGACAAGTCCGCACTCTTAAAAAAAAAACACTTTGAGATTTTAGATGGATTAATAAGGCTGCACATTACATTGCTTTGTTATGAAAACAAACAAAAAAACAATCCATATAGCGGCCATCTTTGGTTGATATGAATCGAAAAAAAGTGACATTTCAGTCAATCGATATGGAAATAGCTGTAGTCTGTATTGAGGAAACTGCAAATCTAATACTGTTTTAACTCCTAAAAGTTGAGTGGATGGATGGATGGGATGGGGTGGATAGGATGGATGGTCCTCATGATTTAATATGTATGTGTGTTGATTGTTTACTGACATTATTTATCCAAAAGCATGTGATCAAAGTAGAGCTCTGTTTTAATCTACACTCCAATAATACGTTTAAGGGTCCATTTTAACCGTACTATGAATAATAAAAGCTCAGATGAGATTTTTTTTGAAATGCTAAATAAATGTGTGCGCGTGTGTGTCTCTGACAGAGCAAAGTAGGAGATTGGAAGCTCAAATGCTTGACCCAGATCTCACAAATCCAAAACAAATAAAAATACAATTGTGCATTTATTAATGATGCCGACATGCCAGTAAGGACTGATGCGAACCACATCTAATCGCCAAAACTGCGAAGTGAAAAACAACTTCTATAGGTTTGCTGAAAATCAAAATCAAAATCAAAACAGATACACTCAGGTATATGGACCAAAACAATCAGGTTGTGTTCTAAATCAGAGCATTTGTTGGTTCATTTGGTGGATTAGATTGGTATCACACAGGTCGGAGCCTTGTTGACACTGGACACTGGAGTGATCAGAATGTGAAGTGGTGGGTTTGAAAAAGATATAGTTTCTGGCACACCGGCCTATGTAGGCAGTGTCTCTTGACTTTGGCATTTCCAGAAACGTGTGCATAATCAAATTAATTCCACGGTTGAGTCTTGAAGAATTACATTTTTCTTCTCATGGTGAAATGATAAAACAAGCTGTGAGAAAAGCAATATTTTCAATCCACTACGGTAGAAACAGTTGCTTCGTGGAAACCGCTTAAGCACGTTCTAATGAGACTGATCAATGTATAAAGAATGTTAAAGTGAATATCCATAAGATCGTGGATTTAAAAAAAAGTCCCAGATTTCCAAAACTACCCCCCCCAACATCCGGGTTTTGCCCTCGTCTTCGGTCACTTTTCTCGGAATGATGCCTTCTTCTGATCAACTTGCTGCGCTGCTTTATCAAATTCACCGGCTGCCTTCACTTCTTGCAAGTGCCCAAACTAATAAACACCTTCTCTCCTTAATGTTCCGTCTTTATTCATGAAGTCTGTGTTTGACGAACTCTCGCAAGATCAGTTTCTAAGCTACCAGAAACATAGCTCCAAAGTCGGCAATCTTTTTTGACAAAAGGAAATGGGCACGACTATTTTCAAACGGGTCCCTTGACCTCTCACATCAAGATATACCTGAATGAAATTGGCAAGAGTCTCACCTTTACAGCCATGCCAGACATAAACAGCTACATATGGTAAGTTAGCTTCACGGTCCTAAACAGACCCGGATATGCATGCAGTGAAAATATTTTATTTTTCTTTTCCCTATTTCTGCATACTGTAGTACCTAAACAGTCATGGAATTGTATAAATTGTGTATTGCTAGAAAGCTGAGACTCGTGAATGTGACTTGTAAATCCAAAGAGACCAATTGCATTCATGTGTGATGAAATATGGCCTCATAGTAAACATTTCAATGTTTGCGTTTTTTTAAACTTGACCTTAAATATGACTTGACCTTATGTATAAAATGACCTATAATCACAGCCTCATGAAACTCTAGACCTAGAATCTAGACACCCAGGCCATTCAGAAAATGTATGGGATGTCCAGGTACATTGAAGATAAGTGGGTTTTTCTGAGCCATTTTCAGAAAAAAGTCATCAAAGTCATGCTTGTCATCCAATCGTCAATTTTCAAAAGTTATTGATGCTGCATCACAGCATTAAGTTCCCTATCGCAGGGAGTGCAATCTATTACACATGGGAATGATCGTCAGATCACTAATCCAATCGAAGCGCTCTGCATTCATGCCTGTCAAGGCAGAAGAAGTGACAACGCTGTACTTCCATCCTGCCCCCGTGCCATCTTCCGCTCTACCTCTTTTCTTGCTTTGCGAGAGAAGAATCCTGTCAAGTTCTCTCTCGAACTTCACGCTACTCACCTTTCGGGTTCAACTCTTGTGAGTCGGTGTAAGTCACTGGCTCGAGTACCAAGGAAACGTATCAGCAGTGTGTTTTTTTCTTGTCTGCATAACTCTTTTTTGTCTCCTGAGAAAGAACTAGGAGAAAAAAATCAAGATGGCAAAGAGGCTTTACCCTACCTGCAGGGAGAAGGGGGACCACCATAAGTCCTGCGCTGGGTAGGCAGCATGCGGAGGGAGCGCTGCTGGCTGCTGGGGTGGGGGGGGGCAACAGGTGGAGTACCCTGTCCCAGCGAAGCATCCCTTTCGCCGGAAAGCTAACGCTCACAGTGAAAAGCCACACTCACATGCCAGAATCACATGCCTCCATTCCTCTCATTCCCTGCATGGACAGCGCAGTGGGCTCCCGTTACACACACCGGCCCGCTGTGCGCGTAACCCGCCCAGTATCACAAAGCACCATTTGAGTCTAATCACTTATTGGACAACAAAACATGTGAAAAACATAAACCCCTGTACCCCATCTTGCCATGCCGTACCAGGGGCAAATTTTTATCAAACCATGTCGTCTGCGAGGCATCAATTCACCATAAGCGGGCTCGCGCCCAACCCATTGACCACCGTACTGGCACGTCCACGCGATGCCCAGGCACGAAGCACATGCTCGATGGACCCGCGGGTCCATGGACCAAGCGGGCAGGCGCCTGATCAGGTGTGTGCGGGGCCCCATGTGCCCCTCCAATATGCAGAGACGCAGCAAACAGCCCGGTCCCAATGTGCAGCGGCATGTGTGCACACTGAGCCAACGGGTCCTACTATCAGACCCGCAGGACAGTGGGGCGAGCGGGCTCGCGCTCAACCCAGTGCGCGCCAGACCAGCGCTTCCCCAATGTGCAGTGGTGTGGCGTGCATGCACGACGAGCCAGTGGGTACGAAAAACCGTCACCGAGGGCTATGTCATTCAGTTCACCCGTCCCCCACCCAGGTTTGGGGGAAAGATCTAATCAGTTATCCTGCACAATCAGGTATAGGTCCTCACGAACGAGATAGCCTCTCTGTTGGAAAAGGGGGCGATCCAGCGCATCCCGAGAGAGGGAGAGGCACTGGGCCATTACAGCAGATACTTCATAGTTCCAAAGGGAAGGGAGTTTTCGCCTGATCCTGAATCTGCAAATGCAGAACAGACATCTGATGAGAATGAATTTCCAGATGCTGACAACACGTCAATTGGTGACGTTGATTCGGCCGAACAACTGGTTTGTCAAGTTGGAAATGCTTACTTTCATATCCCCACACACCCTTGATAGAAAAAGCCTTGCCCTTGCCTTCCAAGGGGAGGCATACGAGTTCCTCAAGCTAACATTTGGTTTCTCTCTGGCGCCACAAGTGTTCACAAAGTGCGTGGAAGCTGCGTTGGCAGCGCTTCACCAGCCAGGGGATCAGAGTATCCAATTACCTGGCCAGACAGGCGGCCAATTTAACCCTCATTTGTGGAGTCTAGGGTTTGCAGTAAACTTAGAGAAAAGTGTGCTGACCCCGAGCCAGCAGACCCCTTTTCTGGGCATGGTCTTGGACTCTCCATGAGGGTTTGTCTGGCCCCGGCCAGGGCACAGGTCATCAGATCGTGCGCCTCACATTTCGGTCCCAGACAGTCAGTGATGTCACTTTCGTGTCAGAAGCTCTTAGGTATGATGGCTTGGGCAGCCGTGGCCCTCCCCCTCAGCATGCTCTGGGCCAGAGTGTTCCAGAGCTGGTACGCAGCCAAGCGGCTGCACCCGGTGAGGGACAGACTCCGCAGGGTGACTGTCTCACCGAGATGCAGAAGACACCTGGCAGTGTGGAGGAGCACGCGGTTCCTGCATTCGGGAGCCGCGTTGGGGGGCGTGTTGTGTTGGGCCACCATCATCACAGACGCATCCACCACTGGGTGGGGAGCCATCTACAAGGGTGCAACAGCCACAACTGGACAGTGGCACAGGAAAAACGTCACATAAATGTTCTGGAGCTGCACACAGTGCATCTTTTGTTGGCCCTCAAGGGCCAGCACGCCCCAATAAGATCGGACAATACGTCTGCGATAGCTTATATCAATCGCCAAGGCGGGATCCGGTCCCTCCCCCTGAGTCGGATGGCAAACCATCACATTACTGTACGCGGAGTGGAACTTTCTTTCCCTCTGTGCAGTCCACATTCCTGGCCATCTCAACCAGGGAGCTGATCTACTGTCCAGGGGAAACCCCCGGGAGGCAGATTGGTGACTACACCCCCAAGTGGTGGAGGAAATCTGGAGACGGTCATCATGGGAGACGACGCAGTGCCCGTTATGGTTCTCCTTGGGGGGAGACCAGCCACCGTTGGGGTTGGACACCCTGGCCTGGCCGTGGCCAGGTGTGCCGCTCTATGCTTTCCCCCAGGTGGTGCTCATTCAGCCATTACTGAACAGGGTGCGGGAGGACAACCTGTCGCTGCGGCTGGTGGCCCCTTATTGGTCCAGCCACCTGTGGTTCGCCGACCTATGTAGCAGGTGCTTGGAGCCTCCATGGGAGCTCCCACTCAGGAGGGATGTGCTCACGTAGACGCGCAACATGATTTGGCACCCGCACCCAGACCTATGGCACTTACGGCCTGGTTCCTGAGAGGGAGAAGCTCATAGTTTGGGGGCCTCTCAGATGAGGCGGTTGCCATCATACAAAATTTTAGAGTGCCCTCTACGCACTCCCAGTATACACTGAGGTGGCGTATTTTTGCTCAATGGTGTGAGCAGCAGGAACAGGCCCCCTCCGATTGCCCCATAGGACCTATTTTGGAGTTCCTTCAGGGATTTTTTTATGGAGGGTAAAGCAGCCTCTACACTGCCGTGACTTTGGCATGTCACATGGGCCTGGACGGCTTTTCGCCAGGCATCCACCCGCTCGCTGGCTTTGTGCTTCATGGCGGGCGTGTGGCGACTACGTTCAGGATCCCGACCTGGGACCTATTGGTAGTATTGTGGCCGCTGTCGGGGCCACCGTTTGAGCCCCTGTACACCGCGGACATTAAGACTATTTCACTGACGATGGCCTTGCTGCTGGTGCTCGCCTTGGCAAAGCGAGTGGGCGAGCTACAGGCTTTCTCCGTTCACCCATCCTGTATACAGTTTGTGGGTGGAGGGGACAGAGTGATTTTGTGTCCGAAGGCTTCGTTCACTCCAAAGTTCGTTACCACTCCATTTAGGAGTCAGGTCATCGATTTGGCAGCGTTCTCTCCGCCGCCTTTCCAATTGGAGAAGGAGGAGAGGCTTAATACCCTGTGCGGGCTCTACGGTGTTATATGGACCTCGCTAAGGTTTTTAGGTGCGGGGATCAACCTGTGTGCTTCAGTGCACAGGCAAAGGGAAGGCCTCTGTCCAAGGAGCGGTTGGCTCATTGGCTGGTGGAGGCCATAGCTTTGGCCTATAGGAGTATGCCTTTGGAGACCACTCAGGCCCTGCATGCACATTCCACCAAAGGTGTGTCTTCCTCCTGGGCCTCTTTAGTGGGGCATCGGTGGAGGAGATATGTCGGGCAGCGTCTTGGAGCTCCCCACATACATTTGTGCATGTTTACATGCTAGACATTACCAGGTCGGCACAACCACAGGCTGTGTTCAGTGCATGATCTGAGTGTAAGAACATGTGTCATAAGCATTTCCCCACACGTCCACCGACATTCTGGGACAGTCACGTCATTGTTATCAGGACCTCCCTGGGGTAATCACAATACTATCGCGTTTGAATGTGTGAATACAGAGCATTTCAATTGGATTAGTGATCTGACAATCATTCCCATAAGTAATAGATCTGGTCCCTACTCACGGATCCTGGTTTGTATACGCAACCTATTTATGTCATCCAATCGCCAAAATGATCAAATTCACACAAATGTCCAATTTTCAAAAGTTATTGATGCTGCATCCCCATTCTCGAGTGGTCAAAAATGGCTAAAAAGTGTACCAAAGCTGTGTAATTAATGGCATCAACCCACAGCTTGGTGCAGCAACTAATCACACATAATTGAGCATGGAAATGGCCATCATTAGGCTTGAGTATAATGTTCAAAGCCCCTTTACACTCAAAATATTAAGTAATTAATAACTAATTAATCTATTAATAAATTAATTTATTAATGTATGTGGCACCAACTGCTGATACCCCCCAAAAAAAACACCCCGCATACACACACACCAAACTCCAACCTCACTCAGAGCCCAAGAAATGGGCCCGGAGCTCACAAGGCAAAAACTGTCTGGTTTGTCAGGTTCTAGGTTGGTCCCACGTGGGCCTGTACCGCTGGTGGTGGGGTGGTGGAAGACACAGTGTGGAAAGATGATTGATGGAGCGTCACCAGTGGAGGTGGAAATTAGTCAGCGTCGTTACCCTGCTTAACTGGCCCGGGGGGCTCGCACGACGGGCAGGGTCCGGTGCACGAATTTGTAAACAACATAAAATTAGTCGTAAAAGGAGGCACGGAAGAGTGTTTATGTGCGTGTGTGGACTTTTCTTCGTATCATGTGTGTGTGATTTTTCATTCATTCATTTTTTAAGATGCCCTTTCTGGCTTTAATAATTATAAAGAAGGATGGAAGGATGTTTAACAAAGGATGAAATTCTCTCTTTCATTATACTCTGTGGTCATTTCTGGACTAGAATTTTATCTTTCTTCCTCTCTCTCTCTGTGTCTCATTTATTACCACCATTAAATCCAAAAAACCATGATAAAGAATACAGCTGATATCACATAAAACTGGATATGCATATACAGTGGTGTGAAAAAGTGTTTGGCCCCTTCCTGATTTCTTATTTTTTTGCATGTTTGTCACACTTAAATGTTTCAGATCATCAAACAAATTTAAATATTAGTCAAAGACAACACAAGTAAACACAAAATGCAGTTTTTAAATGAAGGTTTTTATTATTAAGGGAGAAAAAAAATCCAAACCTACATGGCCCTGTGTGAAAAAGTGTTTGCCCCCCCTGTTAAAACATAACTTAACTGTAGTTTATCACACCTGAGTTCAATTTCTCTAGCCACACCCAGGCCTGATTACTGCCACACCTGTTCTCAATCAAGAAATCACTTAAATAGGACCTGCCTGACAAAGTGAAGTAGACCAAAAGATCCTCAAAAGCTAGACATCATGCTGAGATCCAAAGAAATTCAGGAACAAATGAGAAAGAAAGTAATTGAGATCTATCAGTCTGGAAAAGGTTATAAAGCCATTTCTAAAGCTTTGGGACTCCAGCGAACCACAGTGAGAGCCATTAT
>OMKR01100068.1:0-10363 GCA_900302355.1 Cyttopsis rosea
GAGGCCGCGCCCCCGCTGTGGCTGTCAGCGGCTGTGCCTCTGCTGCCGGTGGCCGGCTTCGCGCCCTCACCTATGGGACCGTCAGCCTGAAAGGATCCCTCAGACGGTCTGGAGCTCATCTCTTCCCGGTTCTCCAGCTTGGGTCTCCTGTTTGGTTTGTTCTGGTTGATCTCAGTCTCGTCTTTTTGATGCAGGAATTTGCACTTTCCCCCAAAGTTGCAGCGTCTTCCCTGAGCGTAGAAGCGGCAGAGCTGCTGCGTCCGGGGTCCCGGAGCACCGGACCCCGCTCCACCCGCGTTCTCCTTCTCTTCATCCCCCATCACGGCTGATCAGGCCTAGAAAAGCACGGACGATGAACCACGTTAAAATACATGAAGTCATATCAGGAGTTAACACTTTATCAAGTGTCTGCAGGCATCAGAGTTCAATTTAATACTTTTAAAGACAAATTCTAAGGAAATATAAGACTCTTATTGGACAAAGTATTGCAGGTAACTTCTATATATTTGGTACAGGACAGAGGTCACTATTAGGTAGAAACAGGGAGGTTATGAACTCGAACTGTTATTAGTTAACATGTTCCAAAGGTCAGAAAGCAAGGTAGTACCCCCATCATAATCACAATAATGATTTATTTGTATAGTATTTCACACACAAGATGCATCTAAAGGTACTTTAAGATAAGAGATTCTATAACCAATACACTTTTACACAGAACTATTTTAATATGTATTGAATTTAAGCAGATTATTCCATATGCTAGAAAACAGGAAGCAACAATATTCCAGATAAACACTGACTGACTCAATAACAACAACGAAAATAGGCGTAAAATATTAGAGAAAGGTCCGTTTCACAGCTTCAGTCTTTCTGTTTGTCGAGTTCTAAACAGTTTGCTCAGCGTCACATCTCGGTTTTTACAGGTTTACATTCATGTGAAAGTCACATCAGCAGCGTATCCCACCTGGAAACCGAGAATTCCCATGGCACCTGAAGGCAGCACGCTCATTGTTGTCGTTTGATTTCTTGTTTCGTAAACAACTTGCCTCAGATTCCACAGGAAACCAACGTGTCACGTGCTGTGACCAAAGCGAGCCCAGCACCGGCCCTGGAAGGGTCCGCGGAGTCCCTCTGTCACCCCTACAGGTTGGAGGGTGAACTACAGCACTGTCCTGCTCCCCCTGTCATTCACTCTTTCTGTCCATATTCTGATCCCTGATCCATGAGTGTTGTACCAGCATTTGACATTTAATTTATTCTCCATTTATTATTCTAAATGTTTTCAGTTATTGTATTGTCCATTTATTACATATGTCTGATTACTGTTATTATCATAATCATCAACATTATTATTTTCAGAAAATGTCAACCACAGGCATTCATTCAAAATGACCCTTGTTTACCCAGGTAACCAAGTAGTTACAAACAGCAGGAGTTATAGTCGCACATGTCCAAATCCTGACAATTCCACAACAAACATTAATGCACATGCATCACGTCACATGCAGCCGCTGTGGGACAGAGTGAGGGTGGACCGCCGAGACACGCTGAGGTCTCCTCCGTTTCCTGTTCTTTTGAGTGTGTCCTCCTACTTCATCTTCTGTCTGCCCTTCCTCATCTGCGACCTCGTGGGCGACAGGTGGCCTCGGGTCCAGAAATTCAAAATACAGCCGGGGCGTGGCCCGACATCCGCCGTGTCGGTGGCCCAGCGGGCGTTCAGGCCTCCCGAGGACCTCCCGGACCGGGCTCCCCCTCCGCTGCAGCTCGTCGGCGGCGTTCTGGGGAACCTCCTGCTCTTTGACCTCCGGTACTTCATCTGGCGTGTGCTTCACCACAGGATCCGCTGGCTGTGCGTCACATTCCACGCCGTCCACAGCTACTCATTGCCCTTCGCTCTGGTCACTCAGTGTCCCAGCAGCTGGGAGCTGCTCGCTGTGGGCTGCATGACCACTGTGAACTCTCTGATTTTGAGATGCCACCTTCTCACCACGTGGGTCTTCATGGTGGTGCATGTCTATGTTTCCATTGAGGATCACACCGGCTATGATTTTCCATGGTCGACATCTCGGTGGATTGCATTTGGACTTTATGGAGGCCCGTGCAATGCGACCTTCACCACCAGAAACCCAGCACCAACTTCGCACCACACTTCAGCCACTGGGACAAAATATTTGGCACATATGCTGATTTCACTTCTGCGGAGAAGTAGGTCACATATTTATTTATTATGGTATCCTGAAATATCCATTTGAAAGATTTGCCCTAGCGGTCCAATAATATCTCTGCTCTGTTCCGTTGCCAATGCCTTCTGAAGGACAGTGTTTGTATCCTAACAGATCAGATTGCTTCAGGCAGAAACTGATCCTTGGCTGGTGTCACCACCCAACAGTGCAATCTATCCATTTAATCCAGTTTCTTCTAAAGCAAGGTGGTTACAAAGGTAAAGGGGCTGTCTGTGCAGGTCCAGGTGGATAATGTCCTTCACACTGAGCTTCAATAACTTATGTCTATACACTTTCTCATTAGTTGATTTATATATCAATATATATATATTTGATATATATATGTTTGAATACTTTGTTATATTTCCATTTATATTATTGTGGCACTGTGTTGGAAATGTAGTAAAGTAAAAAGCAACTACAGATACTTGAACAATGTGCTTAAGTACAGTAACAAAGTACTTTTACTTTGTCATGTTCCATCATCGCAGATTATTATATACTATGTATTATTAGCAGTCCAATTGCTATTAGGAAAAATTCCAGGTTCAGAAAGTAAAAGTCCTGCCCTGTTTTCGCTCCACCCGTGCCCCGATCCAGCTGATTCCACTCATTTAGTTGGACTTCTGAGTTGATGCTGATGAGCAAATCCACACGGTCAATTCAAATCCTGGAGTGGACTTTTACTCTCTGGACCCGGATTTCCCACCTCTAACAGGCAGTGTTCTTTGTTAAAAACACTAAACTACGAAAAAGAAAAACGCATGAACACCTTCATCTCCTTAAAAATATATTTGATCAGTTTCCAAAAATGTGTCATATCCACCTGCATCTGCCTGTTCTTTTTAAATATTTCAGCCATATCTCAAATTAATCCATGAAATGAAACAAAAAGTGTTTTCCTCAACTGTACATATTTACCAACAAAACAACAGATTCTAAATAAAAAAACAATGTACAGTTGGTTGCGATTGTGGTGGGAAATGAGTCGCATTTAGTTTTGGAACAACGGTCCAACGCTCTTTATTTACAACATTCACCGCCCGTCTGCGGTGGCGCGCGGCCCGCTCTGTGGCGGGGAGAGGATGGGTTGACTCGGGTCATCAAGAGGCTGTTACCATGGAGATGCATGATAACTAGACACGGCAGATTGTAGCTGGACACTGATCACCTTAAATCTTAAAAATTATATTCACATTCTATTAGAATTTTACAATTATATTTTCTAAGCGAGAAACCAAAACCAAAACTCGAGGATGCAAAAGATTAAATCAGTTTGATTTAATCAACTTTTTGTATTGTCTTTACCTAATTTGTTGTGCGATACCTTTTTATACTGCACTGCACTGTCACTTTTTACCTGACTCATCCGAGGGCCTTTATTAATTATATACAGATAGAGGACGCCGTCTCATCATATTTATCTTGTTTATTTATCTTGTTTTCTATTGCTGCTAGTCTCAGAGTTACCAAACATAATTTCGTTGTATGCCTACAATGACAAATAAAGTCTTATGTCTTATATTTCCAGCTCCAGTGCACTGTCAGTCGTGCTGATCTGGTTCGGACCTGATCCTGGAATCAGACTTCCAATCACCAATAAATAATACACCACTTCTCATCCCTATTTACAGCACATATGACCCATAACCACGTAACTATGACCCAGTCTGACCCACATTGTAATATGTGGAGTCACTCTCTGGTGAGGTAGGATCCTGGAACCAGGCCGGACCGGCCGTTCCTCTCCACCCTCCACCAGCCGTCCAGCCCCTGGTCCAGCACCAGCACCACGTCCCCGGCACTCACGGACAGCTCGTCCTCCCCCTGGAGACACCGACACATGGATGACACATCTCAATACCGTAGATATAAAAAATATCTCCATATCTATATTATATATTATATCTATGTATCTTTCCATGGGGTTCAGACGCACCTGGGCCACGTAGTCGTACATGGTCGTGTACTCCTCCGAGTAGTGGACGCTCAGGTCTGCAGGAAAACCCGGGATGGAGGCGTACACGCCCTCCGAGGTTTCGGCTGAAGGAGCGCTTGGAACTGTAAAGGAAGGAATCTCTGTCTGCATGTCATTCCATTATCTGGACAACCGTTCATCCGATCTGCTGCACACCTGGCGGGTGTGTTGCTGGGACCCGAGGACCTGCAGGGTCCAATTTGGTGCAATTTGGACACAAGACACACTGTCAGCTTGGTGCTGCAGCGGGTCGGGGCTTCAGGGCATGTTTTGAACGGGCACTGTACTAGTACACTAGCCTGGCATCTGGAACTTCTTTCGATTTCCAAGGGGCGTTACCAACGGGCGCAGACCAAAGTGTCTTTGGACGCAATTGGATAGAGCTACAACCAATCAGAGCAGTGACACGTGTGACGTAGGCTGCATACCCGCTGGTTAGTGCTAGAAAACGCCCCAATTGGATAGACCTACAACCAATCAGAGCAAATGTCTAACGTAGCGCTGAGCGACAGAAAAATGTCGTCTAGCGACGGCCAGTTCATAAATTCACCTTTTACCAAATCCTGTGGGAAGTTCTTCACATCTTTCTGATCAACAAAAGCTTTAAGTGCGGTTGTTTGTTCTTGTTTTAGAGAAAATATACCGTCCAGTTGGTTTAATTCTGTCGCGATAGCGGCTTCAACAGACGGTTCCACGTCAGTGGCAGCCATCTTGGGAAGGCATCATCCTCTGCATCGTCATCGTATCAAACCCCGCCCCCTATTAGCTAAACGGTTGTGAATCTGTTTGAATGGGAGGGGGGCCAGACCAATCTGCCAGAGCAAATGAATCATGGCAGATTGGTCTGTTGCCAGGCGACGAGTACACTGAACTGAAGGGACACCTGGAACAAATCATATGTTGGACTGTGCGCCACCTAGTGGTCGTTTAATGAATACAAATTATCTCTCAAACTCAATTTACCTGGGTTGTTGCATTGTTAATTCATTTGTGGGTCAGATCTAACAATATATTATAAACACTTGGTTTGAGGCCTCTGAAAGCTCTGCATCTCCTCTGAATTGACTGAATTGATCCGCTCGAGTTCAGGTTGTCATGGAAACATCATCACGGCTAGTACCTTTGGACTGAGCGCCTGGTTCACAGAGGCTGGTTTTAGGGGCTGTGGCGTAGCTTCCTTGGAGAAGATTTGAAAACCTGGAAACACACACAGATGGACACGCTGATCAGACAAAAACAACATTCTGGGGTTTTTAAGGAAGATAACTTAAAAGATGGATGTGTGACCTTTTCATGACTCCGCCCACAAAACCAGATGTGCCGTTGCCGTCGGCCGCCATCTCCCGTTCATAGTAGTTCTGGAATTCAATTGGTGCTGCGGAGGAATCATCACATTTCGGTTAAAAAAACGGGAACAAAAGCTTCTTGGTGAACTGAACTTCCCCTGGCGGGTGAACAGCGTTTTATCTGTCATATCTGATCAAACACAGCTGAGGGTGGGAAACACTGAATCCATCTGTGTTTTCAGGAGCCAACATGTTGAAATGTTCCACCCGGGACCGCGTCGTATCCAAATGAAGAGGAAGCGCTGCGTACCTGGAGGACAGGAGCCGGTGCCTTGCAGCGCCACAAAGCAGTTGTTGTCCTCGGCGATGTCGCAGCTTTCCAGAGCTCGCCGCGCCTCCTCGCAGCACTGAGAGGAAGGTCGGAGAACCCACTTTTCAGAAGACACGTTTACAACGTACAAAGCCGGTGTGAGAAGGGTGGAGCTGGGTGGAGGTGCAGCTCGACCCGTCTGACCCGACGCTCTAAACACCAGGAACTAAACGAGGAAGCGCTCAGACCTGGAACCTTATGAAGCGGGGCCCTCAGTGGCCCCTGAAAGCCTTTCCGTTCTGTCTTTCCATTTTCTGTTATAAAACCGAGTAGCGAGGGGAAGGGAGGACTATGAACACGCAATGACGGTTACATCTGCTGATTAGCACTATTCATATTTTAAAATGGCGGTCGGTGCATTTGATCCATCAGCCTACCAGCCAACTACAAATTCCCCCAAAAAGTTCCACTTTTTTGGGACCAAGAAGGATCCAAGCGGAGCCAGTTTTAGGCCTAAGCTCCTCCCGGTTCCTGCGGTGGAGAAGGGGTTCGGTTGGTGGTCCCTGGAGGACAGCAGCCCCTACCTCGTCGTCCTTGACGCTCTGCATGGAGAGGTGGTTGCAGTGCATCCACAGCGCGTTCCTCAGCGTGTCGATGCGTTCCTCCTCCTGCTGCTGGAAGACCTGCAACGACGTGCTGCGTCAGGACCAGAGAGCTTACGTTGTTGAGGAGATCTCTCCTTTGGGTTCAGACTAAGATCATCTGAAGTCTGGGATCCTGTAGTGTGTGCACGACTGGGATTTTTTCATGACAGGATTACGGCGATATTATTAACCCCTTCAAGACATAGTCTACAGCGCTGTCCGGTCGATCAGGACGACCAGGCGGCCATGTTCCCGTCACGCTGTAAGCAGAGCGCCGCTTTTCTGAGTGTTATCTGCATGATTAATGTTTTTCGTTCGTCCTACCTCACACGTGCTCATGTGCGTGGACTCCCACTCCTGACGCGTCCTGTCGAGCTGCTCGATGTTCCACATGTACTGCCTCTCTGATAAATAAACAAACTTACTTAATACATCTCTCACAATCTGAGAGGATTCTGATAAAGAGGAAGAAGTAAACACGCACATGCACACACACTCACTTACCAGCTTCAACAGCAGCCTCTCTGCACTGTTTTGCTTTGTTGTGCAGCTAGAAAAACAAGAAACAGGAGTTTGTACAGTAACAACATAATAATATGACTTTATTCATGTGCCACCGGTACATTAACACATCTTCATAGTGAAATGGTTTGTGTTGGGTTGGTGTTGGTGTTTGAATGGGAAGCAGCTCGGGGTAGAGCTGGTAGGTAGGTAGAGCCGGATGGAGGTGGAGCTGGAGCAGGGTGGAGGTGGGGGTGGAGGAGAAGATTGGTGGAGATGGAGATGGATGGAGGTAGAGCAGGGTATAGGTGGACCTGGGAGGAGGTGGAGCTTGGTGGAGATGGATGGAGGTGGCGCTGGAGCAGGGTGGTGTTTGAGGTGAGGATGGAGCAGGGTGGTGTTTGAGGTGAGGATGGAGCAGGGGGGTGTTTGAGGTGAGGATGGAGCAGGGGGGTGTTTGAGGTGGGTGGTGTTTGAGGTGGGTGGAGGTGATGATTACCTTCTCAGCGTGTTTGGGCGTAGCTGTGCTGCTGCTCCTGTCGGCCGCCTGCTCGGCCTCGTCGGCCTCCCTGCAGCGCTGCTCGTAGCTCCTCCTGGACTGGAAGCAAAGAACACGAGGAGCCCGAGTAGAACTTAGTATAAATGAGTAAAACTTAACTTACAACTTAGTAGAACTTATAACTTAGTAGAACTTAGTAGAACTTAACAGAACTTATAACTTCGTAGAACTTGTTACTTATAAACTTATAACTTAGTAGAACTTATTACTTAGTAGAACTTTACTAACCCTAGCTGTTCTGGACCCTGTGTTCTGGACCCTGTGTTCTAGACCCTGTGTTCTAGACCCTGTGTTCTAGACTCTGTGTTCTGGACCCCGTGTTCTGGACCCCGTGTTCTGGACCCCGTGTTCTGGACCCCGTGTTCTGGACCCCGTGTTCTGGACCCTGTGTTCTAGACCCTGTGTTCTAGACCCCGTGTTCTAGACCCCGTGTTCTGTACACTGTGTTCTGTACCCTGTGTTCTAGACCCTGTGTTCTAGACCCTGTGTTCTAGACCCTGTGTTTTGGACCCTGTGTTCTGATACTCACATCAATGGTTTTCTTATACAGAGACACCTTGGCTTTCTGCAGCCGCTCCATGGCGGCTTCGTACTGAGGGAGGACGAGAGAAAAGAAACCACTGGGTGACGACAGGAAGACCACTGGTTACTCTATCTCTATCTGGTTACTCTAACCCGCCCGAGTTGAAAAGAAAAGTATTTTCTGCATCGAGAACAGCTCGTGGCGTCACCTTCTTCCGCTGCTCTTTCTGCTGCTCTCTGAACTGCTCCAGCTGTTTGGCCTCCTCCTTCAGGATCCCAGAGAGGTGGACGTGCAGGTTTCCTACAACCTCAATTTCTAACAAACACATAACAAATACGGTAAAAACCACCCACACAGAAGAGTTATTTTGTGAAAACAAATTATGTAACATGTGTACTGACGTGCTTTCAGTTCATCCAAGGAAGTTCTCAAAGTGCTGAAACAAACAAACAATAAAGTGAAACATTTTGAAAGAAGAATTATTGGAATATAACATTTCTACTCTAATAACCGTATGATAAGTTGTGTAATCGCAGGCTTTTTATTTCGCCAGGTACATTTTCATATCCTAGGAATTTCTTCTGGTGAGGTTTGGTGCATTCCAGTACAGACCATAGCGATAAAAAAAACAAAAAAAACGTAATAGTCCGAAAAAAAAGGAGAATAAAAACAGTTGAATAGTAAATCAATACTATACTATACTATGCACAGGATTCCAATACCATAATAATCCAAATGTGGTGTGAAGTGTTTTCATTCACCTGATCTCATAGAGGCCTCCTGCCTTGCGTGCGATAGCGACCAGTTCCTTCCCGTAGCGCTCCTCCGCTGAAGCCCTGCAGGAAGCACAACGCCGGCTGCTGCTGACTGTCCATGCCAACCCCCTTTCAAAGATGCCAACCTCCTTTCAAAGATGCCAACCTCCTTTCAAAGATGCCAACCTCATTTTGAAAAGCTCCTCCGTCTCCTTGCAGGTGCGTCGGCCGTCACACAGTCTTTGGACGATGGCTTCATATCCAGAGTTGCTGATGAAATCCACTCCCTGCGGAAGATGAAAACCTAAAACCTCAACAGGACATAAAAACTCTCCAGCTACAACCTTTCATGCTCAGAGTATATTATTATTATTATTATTATTATTATTATTATAAACTAAACGCACTGTGGGTTGAACCGTTAGAGATAATTAGCTTTGGAAAATACAGTGGTGTGAAAAAGTGTTTGCCCCCTTCCTGATTTCTTATTTTTTTGCATGTTTGTCACACTTAAATGTTTCAGATCATCAAACAAATTTAAATGTTAGTCAAAGACAACACAAGTAAACACAAAATGCAGTTTTTAAATGAAGGTTTTTATTATTAAAGGAGAAAAAACATCCAAACCTACATGGCCCTGTGTGAAAAAGTGACTGCCCCCTAAACCTAATAACTGGTTGGGCCACCCTTAGCAGCAACAACTGCAATCAAGCGTTTGCGATAACTTGCAATGAGTCTTTTACAGCTGTGGAGGAATTTTGGCCCACTCATCTTTGCAGAATTGTTGTAATTCAGCCACATTGGAGGGTTTTCCTGCATGAACCGCCTTTTTAAGGTCATGCCACAGCATCTCAATAGGGTTCAGGTCAGGACTTTGACTAGGCCACTCCAAAGTCTCAATTTTGTTTTTCTTCAGCCATTCAGAGGTGGACTTGCCGGTGTGTTTTGGATCATTGTCCTGCCGCAGAACCCAAGTTCGCTTCAGCTCGAGGTCACGAACAGATGGCCGGACATTCTCCTTCAGGATTTTTTGGTAGACAGCAGAATTCATGGTTCCATTTATCCTACCACCACCATATTTTACTGTTGGCATGATGTTCTTTTTCTGAAATGCGGTGTTACATTTACGCCAGATGTAATGGGACACACACCTTCCAAAAAGTTCAACTTTTGTCTCGTCAGTCCACAGAGTATTTTCCCAAAAGTCTTGGGGATCATCAAGATGTTTTAAAAATGAGACGAGCCTTAATGTTCTTTTTGCTCAGCGGTGGTTTTCGTCTTGGAACTCTGCCATGCAGGCCATTTTTGCCCAGTCTCTTTCTTATGATGGAGTCATGAACACTGACCTTAACTGAGGCAAGTGAGGCCTGCAGTTCTTTGGATGTTGTTGTGGGGTCTTTTGTGACCTCTTGGATGAGTCGTCGCTGCGCTCTTGGTGTAATTTTGGTCGGCCGGCCACTACTGGGAAGGTTCACCACTGTTCCATGTTTTCGCCATTTGTGGATAATGGCTCTCACTGTGGTTCGCTGGAGTCCCAAAGCTTTAGAAATGGCTTTTTAACCTTTTCCAGACTGATAGATCTCAA
>OMKR01100106.1:0-16817 GCA_900302355.1 Cyttopsis rosea
AAAAGTACCCAAACATGAGGAAATGTGCTACCTTTTTGACTGCATTATTCGGCTCCACTTATTTATGTGAGTCAGCCTTTTCCCACATGAAGATTATTAAGTCCAAATACCGTTCCACCATAACTGATGATCATTTGGAAGTCTGCTTGAGGATGGCTACCAGCAGCTACTGCCCGGACTGTGCAGCCCTGGCTGATTCCATTCAGTGCAAGTCATCAGAGATGTGAGGCCTGAGGGATTATGGGGGATTGTGGGGATGTTGGGGTTTTGGGTTTATTTGGATGTTTTATTCTGCAGCGTTGTTTATGATTGTTGTTCTTCACTTATGCGTGTTCATGTTTTGTGTGTGTTTTTTGTGGTTGTGTTGTGGTTAACGTGTGGTAGTTTCCTGGTAATAAAAGTTGTACCTGGGGTCGTGCGGTGTAAGGGCCAGAGGACAACATAAAGAGGACTCCCGTCTTTGACTTGTTGGTGTTCTCTATTCATTCGCTCCCTGTGGCGCTCGCCACAATATAAAAAATATATCTTTATCATTTTTAATGTAGGTAGATCATTTTGACTTGGACATTTTAAAAGTAGCTCCCAAGCTGAAAAGGTGTGGGCACCCCTGCCCTAGAGAGTGTAGTCCTGTTAGTCTTTTTGCCTTTCCTAGTCAAGTATGGGAAGGTTTTTTGGCTAATAGGGCAACTTGTCCTGAAAGCCCTGCCTGTCTGAGGGTGTTTTTCCATGACCACCGTGTTAGGTGTCCCAGATAGGCGAGGACCTCCAGGACATCCTGCAAATAAGAAGAAGAAGAATCCAGATGGTTTTGACTTGAAGATTCACATTAAATCAGACGGTTTGAGTGGGTTTGAATAGTTTGTATCGTATTCAATATTCATGTGATGTTCTGACCTTTTGCCTCAATTATGTAAAATCTTATCATTTGTGGATTTTCCGTGATTTGTTGTTCAATATGAACAAAAGGGAGAAGTGTTATGGAAAATGCCATGATTAAGCATTGTTAAATAGTTGATGTGTTATATGTTGTATTTCCAATGGATAATTAATTGAGTCTTCCTCTGTGTAAGAAAATGTCCCTTGTCTAAATGAAAGAACATATGGTGTTGCTGTTGGGATTGACCATTACATGACCGGGGGTTCTTTGTTGTTTTATTGGTGCTGGCCTCATCACTGTGCTTGTTCGTTTCCTGGGTTCGTTTCCTGGGTTCGTTTCCTGGGTTCGTATAAGACCATCGGTGTGAACACTCACGTTGACCTGTGCTCGTAAAAGAGCATTGGTGTGAAACACTCAGGATGAGTTCCCACGGCACCGGTAATAGGTGTTAGTTTTGGGTTTTGTTAAGACATCTGTTAGCTACGATTGAAGGCAACAGCGAATCACATGGCTTGTCTTGGAATGTGCCCAACCTCCTCTGGGGATAAATACTGGTGTTTTCTAAATGTACCTTAGAGGGAACTGAGTCACTGTTTGAGCGTGTACCTGTATTCCCTCTCTTATTACTATGCAGAATAATAATAAATAAATAAAAGGAATCTCAGTTTGTTTTCTAACAGCGAAGCAGATTCATCTCACCAACAGCAACAGGAAATTCTCCAACAGCAGCTAATACCCATGACAGTTCCATTAAATCTCCAAACACACGACTGTGTGACCAAAATTACCATATTAGTGTCAGAAGACACGCCAGTAAATTTGTTAGGACGCGATGCACTATGTAGAATGGGACTACAAATATTGTGTACCCCGCAAGGAGTAATAATAGAAAAAGCATGAATATCCACACAAATGTTAGTAAGACCGAAACAGGCAGCAAATGTTTATTGGAGAAACATTCACAGGCAGTATATCAAACCTTGGATAAATGAATCCAGATTAGGATACAACTACACATTGCAGTATGACACAAACCAGGATCCAATATTAGAGCAATTATGGCAGAAAGAAGCAACAGGGAAAAGGGCTTTGATACAATCTCAATAGGTGATAATTGGGCCTCAAGGTGTGGCAATGGAAGTTCAGGATCAACCGCAAGCAAGTACAATACAGAAATGGTATCAAATGCCCAAAATGGCACCTTATGTCACCCTAATGATAAATAAGGGATATGAAGGCAAGGATTTAGGTTACATGATGAAACAGGAAAAGGAAGTAGAATGGAGAGAAAAAAACAATCCGCTAATACACAAATCACGATGCGAAAAGTTCAATAAAATACTTTGCTTCACAGAAATGTCAGGAAAACTGCAGGAAATCGAGATAGCAGAAAGATGACAGATGCAGAAGAGAGGAGAAAGAAACAAACAGGAAGTGTTGAGGGAAAAGATGGAACAGGAAATCACAGAACAAATTTGGTCCAAACACGACATAGATGTAGGACTGGTAAAATCAGTAAGACCAATCCAGATACGAGTAAGACCAAACACTAAGCCGCCCTGGAAACCACAATATCACATGAAACCGGAAGCAGAAGCAGGAATAGAAGCCACAATAGTTTAAAAGGTTTAAAAGACGTAGGGGAATTGATAGAAACACAGAGCTGTTGCAACACCCCCTTACTCATGGTTTTGAAGGCAGACAAACAGAAATGGCGCTTAGTGCATGACCTAAGGGCAATAAAAATGAAGTAGTAGAGGATGCAGGCAGGCAGAGGTTCCAAATCCACACACATTGATGAATGTCCCTCCGGACACCAAGTAATTTACGGTAATTGCATTCACATACAAAGGAAAACAATACACATATACACGAATGCCGCAGGGATTCAAACACTCACCGCATGTGTTCAACCAGGTCCTAAATACAGATTTAGAAGGATTGGTTTTGGAAGGCACGCTGATACATTTGATGATTTGCTTGTGTGCTCCATAACGTTGGAACAATGCCATAAAGATTCCATGGCAGTGCCACAACAATTAGCAATAGGAGGACATAAAGTCTCCCAGAAAAAATTACAATACTGTCAAACCGAGGTTGAATACTTAGGCTGCACAATAGCCCATCAAACCAAAGGAATAGCTCCCAGGCAGTTGGAAGGGATCAGCAAAGCCCCAAAACCACAGACAGTGAGGCAGGTGATGACCTTCTTAAGCATGACGGGTTCAGACTGGATCAAACTATGCCCTCAAAACCACCCCACTGAAAGAGATAATGAAAAGACCAGAATAACTTAAGAGCTCAATTAATTTGGAATAATGATGCAGAAGTAGCCCTTGAAAACATAAAACAGGAAATGCAGGGAGCAAGCACGCTGGCTAACCCAGATTATACCAAACCGTTTCTATTGTATGTGGCCAATCGTAGCCAGGGTTACGCTTCAGCAGTTTTGATGCAGGAAACATGCAGTGGCCGTCGGAAGCAACCTATAGCATACTACAGCACCAAACTAGATGCTGTAACCCAGAGCTATCCGCCATGCTATCAAGGATTAGCAGCCATACAGTATGCATATGACAAAGCTTCAACGATCACAATGGGGTATCCAATAACAATATACACCCATCACAAAGTACCAGAGATGAAGAAGAAGAATCAGAAGAATCATTTATTAATCACACATTTACCACGCGCATGCGGAGGGTGACACACACACACACACGCAAGGAGTGGCGAACAATGAGATACAGTCTCTGCATTTATCCCATCCTGGCCGTCCTACCTCCAGGGGCAGCCAGGAGCAGTGGGCAGCCCTCACTTTGTCAGCGCCCGGGGACCAATTCCAGGTGGTGGGTCCATGTCGTGGTCAGGGACAGGACAGGAAGTGTTCTGCACGTTTTTAGTCGGGGTCCTTATGTTGGAGGAGACCCATGCGAACACGGGGAGAACGTGCAAACTCCACACAGAAAGGCCCCTGATTGGGAGATAACCCAGTTAGTGCCCCAGGTGGGAATCAAACCCAGGACCTTCTTGCTGTGAGGCAGCAGTGTTAACCACTGAGCCACCGTGCCGCCAACAGGGGAACGCCATAGAACGCCATACGCCAACGCCAACGCCATAGAACAGGGGAGGTTTGTGCTAACCAATGCCAGGCTCTTGGAGCACCTCGCACTGCTAACTGATCCAGATGTTACAATAAATAAATGTTCAACAGTGAACCTGGCAGAAAGGATTACGAAGGAACACCCCACGAATGTGTGGCAAACTCACTTACCTATACCAAATTAAGGCCGGATTTGATGTCTACTCCAATAGTAGATGCGGACGATGAGTTATTTGTGGACGGGTCATGCTTCAAAGATCACATTGGCAATCATGCAGGCTTCGCTGTGGTGCGCCACCAAGCTGACCAACAACATGTCACAATTTGTAGCGAGGCCTGTCCACAACCATGCTCAGCACAACTTGCAGAACTAAAATCTCTAACAGCGGCATGTAGAAAATGCGACGGACAAATAGTAAATATCTACACAGACTCTGCATATGCCCATGGTGTTTGTCATTTGTTTGGAGCAGTGTGGAAACAGAGGATTTAAGAAAACAGATGGTACACCCATCCTTCATCACGCTCAAATTTATGACCTAATGACAGCATTGCTCTTACCAAAACAAGTGGCAATAATAAAGTGTCAGGCTCATAAAACAGGCAATAACGATATCATTTTGGGCAACAATGCAGCAGATGAAGCAACGAAACAAGCGTTGAAGTGTGCAACAGCGATTCAAGCACATCGACGCCGAACATAGGGGACATCATAAGACTGCAGGAAAAAGGGGAATATACGAATACAATGTGTGGAAACAAAGGGGTGCCATACGGATGGACTATGGCCTATGGAGGGCCCATGATCAGCAGATCAAGGTGCAGGAAGTTCGTGACCAGAGAAGTGACGCCCAAATTTGGCATACCGACAGAAATAAGTTCAGATAATGGATCGTCATTCATACAGAACACGTTTAAGAAGGTGACACAGCACTTACGAGTAAGCAGAGACTAGGATGTGTGTATCATCCTCAATCACAGGGGATTGTTGAGAGGGTTAATGGTACGCTTACACAAAAAATAACCAAAATATGTGCAGGCATGAAATTAAACTGGGTAGATGTACTACCATTAGCACGAATGAGCTATCGCATGCAAGCTAACCGAATAATACACTTAACCCTGTGTGAGATGCTTACGAGAAGGTCCATGTCAGTGCCTGTGCTTCGTGGACCCTATAAAGGTCCACCTCTAGAACAATTTGAAATTTAATTAAGAAGATATATCAGGAAATTGACTGAAATACATGCAGAAATATATTCACAGGAAAAGAAAAGGAGTCTGTCGAAGACCTCCCAAGGGGGGTGGAACCTGGGGACCACGTCTATCTGAGAGTTTTCAGGAGACGGTGGAACGAGCAAAGGAGAGAAGGACCTTACCGAATGGTCAGAGCAACACCAACGGCTGTTCACCATTAACTTCACCGATCTGGGATCCTAACCAGACAGCGCAAAAGGAAGGTGACTATGAAACACACAACAACATAACAGACCCAGAGAAGGCACATGTACCTAGAGCTAAGAGAGCATCGGAACCTACAGCGGGCAATATAGCCCGAATAAGCATACCAGTCCTACAACAAGTACCAGAGGTCTATCAACGGATTGTGGGAATAACAGATAGGGAAACAGACAGATGGCTGTGTGTAAAGATATGGCACCCAGCAGAAAAAAGAGTGACAACAAATAATAATGAGTGTAACCTCACCTTGACGGAGGTTGCAGGACAGTGGAATGTGAGGGCGGAATTCGGAACTGTACGGAAGCAGGATACTTTTGTAGAAATACAACAAATAGGATACGCGCATGGCGCTAGGCCCAGTAAGACTAAAATAGAATGGGATCTCACCACCAGAGTACCTAGGACCAAGCATCACGACGACTTAGTAAAAAGCACCCGCAAAACCCCTGGGACTGGGGCTCCAGTCAACTTAGTAGGACAGGTAACCACTCCCAGGACAGATGTGGACTTACTTAGAAGCAAGAGGACGGCAGAAAAAGCAGTAAATAATATAGCCGGGTTATTTATACCAATTCCACCGCTAGTCAGTCAGGAAGTCCAGCGGTCTGTGACGTAAGGGAAGTGGCTACGGGAGATATGCTTTGTCTATGGATAATGGACCAGTCAACCAAAATAGAGTCAATAACTAATAGAGAATGTAATCTCACTTTGAATGAAGTTGAAGGACAATGGGACATGAGAATAGATCTAGGACAGAGACGGAAACAGGACACTTTTGTAGAAACAAACAGGGTAGGATATCCGGTAGGGTCCACAAAAACTTGAATAGACTCAAACTCTCTAACCAATGAAACGACCAACCCCAGTGGCAACAACTCCCAAGATAGATATGGATATCACCAATCCCCCCAAAACAGAAGAAAAAGCATGGTGGGAGTCTGCATGGGAATGGATGATGGGTCAATCGCAACCCTTACCAAAGGAGGTTCAATCTGAGAAAAGCCAGAGTGAGGATGAAGCACCATATGAAAAGGTGTTATGGAATGAGTGGTATGAATGGTTGACATATACAGCACGCCAGCATACTGAGAAACCTTGTTGGGCATGTGCTCAAGAGAACCAAAACTTATTAAGGATAGTTTCTATAAAAGATAGCTGGAGCCAGTGTCAGAAGAGTCATGTAGCATGGCGCCAGAATCGAAAACGCCTGAATACTACAGGTGACTCATCTTCCCTGAATACACGCAAAAAAATATATATGAGTGTTATCCAAGTTGGTGAAAAGACCATGTTGGAATGGTGTGAAGCTAGTGGTGTCATGATATCTAAAGAAGTAGCAGATAGGACAATTCCACGGATAAAGAATTTTAATATCCTTGGGATGCAGTGTTGTTCGCGAAAGGGAAATGTTAGTGTAGGGCAGTTTACCAAATGGAATATGACAATAGACATACTGAAAGGGCAGATGACTATCAACGAAAAGGGAGAGCTGTATCACAACAAGAGATGGCCCAGTGCGTTACAACACCCAAACCAACCATTAGCAGACGTCTTCTGGATGTGTGGGGGAAAATTCCTGCGTAGTACCTTACCGGCACGTTGGGATGGCACATGTGCTCTAGTAAACTTAGGACAGACCATCACTTTGCTGACAGGAGATTGGGAAAACCAGTGGGTAAATATGAAACAATCAGTGGGTAGATATGAAAAACCACAGAACAGCAGGAAAAAAAGAGCATACACCCACGACCCAAGTCTATTTAGACGCTATTGGTCAACCCAGGGGCATACCCAATGAATATAAAGCACGTAGTGAGATCACAGCAGGGTTTGAACAATTCTTTTATTGGATTACGCCGTCTACAAATGTTGAATGTATCAACTATGTATATTACAATCAGCAGAGGCTCATCAACTACACTGATGATGCTCTGTCCTCATTGGGAGAACAGCTCACAGCAACAAGTGCCATGACGTGGCAGAATAGAATGGCACTTAACTATTTGCCAGCAGAAAAAGGAGGTGTATGTCAAATGTTTGGTGATCAATGTTGTACATTCATTCCCAATAACACAGCACCTGAGGGGAGTTTCACTCTAGCCATGAATAAATTGAAAGACAAAAAGAAAGAAAGTAAAAGCTAATGCAGGTATAGAGGCCCACACCTGGGATTGGTTGGAAAACGTCCAAGGCAGTTGGGGAGCCATGATTACAAAAATAGCATTAGCAGCAGGAATAGGGCTAGTTGTAGTTGGAATAATCTTCCGCTGTTTGCTTCCCATATTACGGACCTGTTTGACCAAAATATTGATTGACCAGACGACCGTCCGGCAGGCAGCCGTTATGACAAGCCACCATAGAATGGCTACTCCGGTGAATGGCAAACGAGGACACTATAGTCGACGGCCTCCCCTGTAATAGTAGAGGTGGTCCCCTCGACTGCCCATACCTCAACCCCAACTGCATGTTATAATGAATCCCAAACAGGAGGTAATCAGAGCATAATTTGATTGGGTGAGTCATCTCCTGTGAGTTGTCATGGTAGCTATGGTGACTTGCAGGTGGGCCACCATTATAAATTAACCTCTAATTTAAGGAGGGAGTTACTAGAGGGAAGGGAAACTGGAAACTAAAGGATATCATTAAAATATATTAGTGGCAGAAGATCAGGGAAACCCAGAGACTGAAAGACATTGGTAGTGAAAACCCAAAGGGGGCTGAGGGGGCTCATCTGGGGAGAGAATGTGGGCAGGACAATAGGGAAGGAGGAGCGCTCAACTGTATAGGAACACGTATGCTGTAGTGATTCTTTAGACTGTTCTGGAGGACTGGCTCGGCATTAATTATTCTTTAATAAAAGTCTATCTGAGAACTCAACCACCTTATTGATTAAGAATCGAAGACCTCTTCTCCACATCACGTGTTTTGGCTTAAATTCTCTTAGTTGATTTGTTCGCCTCATCTCCTCGTTGGGCCCATCTCGATCCCCCTCCTACCTCTTCCAAAATCAGTGATTTGTTTCGAACCCTGGCTGGTTCGAGGCCCTACTGGCCCAGGATGGTTGCGGGTAACCATGGTCCCTATAATTCTTCAGAGGTGGAAACCACTTCTGATTTTGGTCAGATCGATATGTTCGGAACGGGGATCTCGGGGATCCTCTGGGTTCACTGCCAGACACCGCTTCCAGTTCCATGGGCAGGGCCGTGGTGTCCAGACTCAGGACAGTACTGGGTTTTAGTTGCCTGGCCACGGTTTGCCTTTGTTTTGTCATGGCTCGATGTTGACTTTATGAGTTAGATTCTGTCCTCGAGCGTGGCATCCAGATCCTCCCGCAAGTAGAATTCAATGTCCTTCAGATAAACACTGGTGTTGTACGTTCTTTTTGCATTGGGTTTGTTGTCTTTAGACTGCTGTGCTTTTAGGAGCTGTTGCTCGAGGTCTGCTTTTTCTTCCTGCAGCCGTGCATTCTTATCTTTGTTGGACTGCATTTCAGTTGCCATCCGCTCTTTGTGAGCCTGCATTTCAATTTCTATCCACTCCTGGTGGGACTCCAGTTCAGTTGCCATCCACTCTTTGTGGGACTGCAGTTCAGCTTTCGCGTGTGCTGTCGAGTCATGTGTATGTCTGTATTGGGCCACTGCCATATATTGTAGCATTTTGGCTCGTTCCTTGTTTTTCAACTCTTTTGACAGGGCCTCAGCAGCGAGATGCAACGTTATGTCTTCAAGTTGGGCGGGGTCTATTTTCAGAACGGCTTCTGGGTAGCCGGATATCAGATTGCAGGTCATTTCCATTAATGCTGATTTGAAACGATCGAGCGGGTCCTCTGTGAATGAGAATTGCCGATTCGGTGTGGGACGCCATGTTTGGTTTAGTGTGGCTTATCGTGTGAGTGGTTTGGTTAAGGAGCTCAATATAGATTCTTCCTATTTACTTTGATTATGTTTGTCAATGCTAGAATTTAGAGGGTTTTTATGTCGATAATAATATAGCGGTTTCCCTTATTTTTATGGGTTTTGAGTTAACTACCTTGGGGGACTGGTTGATGCTTTGTTAGGATGTGGGGATTTATTCACTGTTATAAAACACGGTTAGTTCTGAAGCACAGATCCCGTGGTACAGTTTTATACTGCCGTCTCACAATCGACTGTCCACAGCAGGGAGGGACTCTCAAGCGGCCGGACTCAAACGGATAGAACTCAAAATTGAGGAGTTAAGGACCCACGTTACTGTATCAAGATTGGAACTCCAATCGCTGTCACTGGGCAGTGCAGACCAATATGGTGGAACTCAAAGTTGACCAGTTCCAGGTGCAGTAGCTCTCAAAATTAGAACTGGTTGGATGACGGCCTGCAGTATTAATACTGGGTACAGATAAATGCACTGATCCCCAGCAGCGAGTGACTCCAAAGAGGCTAGCGTCAAAAGAAGAGACTTGACCGTTAAGGGCTAAAGACCCACATTACTGTATCAAGATTGAAACTCCAATCGCTGTCACTGGGTAGTGCAGACCGATATGTGACTTGAAGAGAGGCTTGAGGGTTCTGCCCTATTTCAAATAGAAACTTTACACACAGTGGTGAAACCTCCACCGTTTCAGCGGTTGCAATCGGCTAGTTAGCTAAGCTAGTCAATTAGCATTGGGGGGTCTGAATATTGTTAAAAGTCCCAGTACAATGTGGCGAAATCTAACAATTATTCAGGTCATCGTGATATGTTTCCCGGCACGGCATTCGGCAACATCCACTCAGAGCTCTGCGGCGTCTTCTGGTCACGAACTCAGCGCACAGCGACGCTTTCAAACACAAGGCGCTGGTAGCATTTTCTAAGCACCAGGATCGCCTTTTGGATCCTGTCCAAGTCCAAGTGATAACATTATCAAACACACAGGTGAGAATGTGTGTGAAATCACCTTGAAATCCTACAGAGGGGACACATTAAAGTTCTACAGCCACTATTGTTGTCTGTTCATATTCATTTGTACACCGGGAATGTGATGTGATTGGGCCGCGCGTTGGCTGCAGGTTGTAGCAATATATATGTGACCTATAATAATATCAGAATTAAATGGGCGCCACCAAATTTATATAAAACTTGGAAAAATCGGGTGAAGGGTTGTAATACTTTATAGGTCTTGTGATGGAAAATGCAATGATTAAGTTAAGCTAAATAATTGATGTTTTATATGTTGTATTACCAATGGATCATAATTTATTTTTGTCAACCTCTATGTAAAGAAAGTGTTCCTTGTCTAAATGCTAACGAACATATGGTGTTACTATTAGGCTGACATTTACGTGGCTGGAGGATTTTGTTTTTCTTGGTGCTGGCCTGACCAGGTTGTTCGCATTCTGTCAATAATGCTCCAAATGCTTTGCCCATTATCTGTGTTTTTCTAGCTCGTACAAGACCATTTGTGTAAACACTCAGAATAGGCTTCCAGCACAGATAGTGGTTTTATTGTTGGTCTCTGCTAAAACAGTTATCAGCGGTTTTAAAAGCAACAGCGAATCATATGGCTTGTCTCAGAATACGCCCTTCTCTGTGGATAAATACTAGCGTCTCCAAAGGTACATCAGATCACCCACCACCCTATTTACAACCACAGGCTCAAAATGCAATTCAAGCCCCAGCTCTACAGCATGCCCAGGCAGCGGGCCCTCGAAATCCAGCAGTCCCCACCCTTCTTGAAGAGAAGGAATCTCTCTATCCGACACCAGCTGAGATAGCGTCTTGCATCTCCGAGACCTGTGCATCCAGTTCATCTAATCTGCCTTCTCCCAGTCCCTGTTCATCTTCTACACAGAACTTTCAACAAGGCCACTGAGTGAAAAGCGAAGAAAACTTTTCGCCCACCACACTAGAAGCCGAATAGGACCGATATTCACTTGTTTCCAATGGTCTTCTCCAATCTGATGGAAACGACAGAGTACATTCTTCCCATGGTGGAATATCCCAATCCACAGGTGGGCGGTAATCCGCTCCTGGTCTACCGGCCAGGGAAAGTACAAGAGATGCCCTGGTGATCGGAGATCTTCCCCCGGTTGCCGGAAATGGAGAAGGCTACACCACCACCATCCATTGGTTAGTACAACAACACCATCCCACATCATATGAGTTACAACAAATCTTCATGAAAGGTTTAGGATTAGAATGGCAAGACTTAATGCAGGATGGGAAGACACTGCGGTTTTTAATTCTACTGTTGGGTCTCCATACATGCTTCAACTCGAACTAGTATTGGGATGAATTGTTGTCCCACTATCATGATGTGGGAAAAGATTAGAGCTTGCAAACAGAAAGACGATGAGGGTCTAGATGACTACCTCAAACCTCATGCGTCTCTTCAATCAACATAGTGGTCTCAGACGGCCCCCCCGGAGATAACGGCAGTTCATATGAGCAACAGCTAAAAAATGCTCTCATCGAAGGTCTACAGCCAGAAATCAGAAAGATGGCCTGCACCACCTGTATAGGGTACAAGGGCGTTCATCTCGCCGAATTCAAACGGCACGTAAGACATGCCATAGACCACCATAATAAACAAAAAGCAGCAAAAAACACGTAGCGGCAGCTGATAACTTACGAATTTCAAATTTACAAACTGATTTTCAATGAGAGGAACCAAGGGGGTCATGGAAGGGGACGTGGACGAGGAGGACCAGACGAGAAGATGCGCCTGGCCGAGAAGGACAGCAGAACAGCGGTGACTGTACGGTTGCGTGCTACTACTGCAATGAACATGGACATTATGCCCGTTTCTGTCCTAACAATCCTAACAGGAAGGGGGATGAAGAAGAAGGCGTCTGGAACGAGGACGAAGTGACTGCTTCCCACAAGGAAGAGGATGAGGTGGGTGGTTGGCAGATGCCAAGAACGGCATCAGCAATGACTGTGTCCCGAGGCAGAACTGTGAGAAAATAACAGCCCCGGTCCCCACAACAGATGCTTCTCCTCTAGATGCCTCAAAAGACGCCAACCTAGGAGACACATTCCTCCACCCTATTCTATCCACAGCTGACCGATGCCCAACCATTATCCTCCAGATAAATAGTGAGTCAATACCATTTCTCATTGACTCCAGTGCAAGATACTCAGTGCTATGCACTAATAAACTCAAATCAAGTCCACCATTATCAAGACGCTTGACCACTGTTGTGGGAGCAGCAGGCCAAGGATGGTGGAGAGTTTCACCGTACCTTTTGACATAATGGACAATGAAGATGAAGCTAACACTATGACATTACGTCAGTTTCATACTCTCTGTTGCCCTGTTCACCTGTGTGGCTGAGAACTGATGTGTTTATTACGCATTACCATCGAGTGTACAGAGAGTGGTCTTAAAATCTACTGTGTTAAAAAAAATGCAAAAACACAGCAGTCCACGTTCTATCAGTAATGAATTAGTTAGAAAAGCTAAGGAATTGTGGAAGCACAGTGGAGATTTTATGGACCCCTCAGAATTGCATTGCACTGTCAGAATTAGTAATGAAGGACAGGATAAAGAATTTGAGGAGAAATGGTTTAGGGAAAGTCATAAATGTGAATTTTTATCAGGAAAGGGAATTCTCTGCTCGCCACAATATTGTGCATTTACGGTCCGATTGAACAGTCGAACGGTGGATAATTTTTTTGAGCGTCACAGCCCCCGCGAAATTACTCATTTCACTATCAGAATTTGATCCAGTGATCCATAACATTTTGAAAGTCTAAACGATTAAATTAGCGGAGGGCTAAACCAGAAGTTAGCCGGCTCGGCCGGCGGAAGTATCTGGTGCGCATGCTCTATGGGCGCTGCGGCCGATGGGGATTCCAAAGTGATTCGAAAACCTGACTCTCTTTAGTTAGTGTCTCATACAAACTCGAGTCAGTAAAAAGAGTCGAACCTCCCATCTCTACAATTTATGCACCTATTCTGAGGGGCGTGGTTTCGTGACCGATACTCATGTTTCAGGTTACGTCACGCAGCGATCCTTGTGTGGTTATCTCCGTCGGGTTTTTACTTTATCGTGACGGCCAGTTCTTCCATTTTGCCAATTCAGCTAATATTAAACACAGTATCATACCTATGTTTCATAAACAAGTCTAGAATTTCACACATATCAAACACTCGTATACATTCCAATATGGAATGGAATATGGAGTTCTTAATTCAGGATCAAGGATCTATCTAACTACCGAATTATCCAAAATAATTATTCAGCTATTACTAAAAAAAGGGGAAAGAAAAGTAGATATAAATGGGATAAACATAATTCTATCAGGTACACCACGACACAATGACGTAAACTATTCAAAACACATCACTGAACCTGGTACGTGTCTTCTTGATTGTGTTCTTGATTGCTGGTAGCAGATGGTTAAACATGAAACACCTTAATACCTTTGTTTCCTTTTCTGGCGGCTCTTCCCTCGGCAGGGGTCCTGATAGGGAAAGCGGTTGAACTATCTCCCTCTCGGATGGTCTCCTTTCATTTAAACGAACATCTTTCATTCCAAAACATAGAAACAGTTTGTCAGAGGGACTGTCACCGCTACAGGTATTCTTTTTTTTAATAACCATGGTTAGCTCTATTGTATTCATGGCTGGATATCCTATTCCTAGTAATGATCGAGCAACACCTGTCGACGGTTAGATATTTCAATAATTGAGTCGAAAACAGTATAACAGATCAGATTTACGATTCTAGGCAACGACATCCTAAATCTTGCCTCGAGACATACGTTCCCTGTTCTGATTAGTGATACATGATGTCCACAACTATCATCAGCCGCTAAATTAAAACAAAATAATGTATAACCATCTCCAAAGTCCTCTGTCTTTAATATGACGTCTGGTTGCTTGAATGAGATGATGATACTCACACTTGTATGATCAATTTTCAAAATTTGTTTTAAAGGGTTTAGCTGGATATAATTGTCCATCAGCATACAGTATATGGCCATAAATTCTTTGTTAGAATGCTGAAATCTAAATCCCACGATTGCGCTGGATATTTTGCATTTGTTTGTGTCATAGCCATTCTAAATAGTGATCTAAACATCCCACCGATTCCTGCGCCGTACTGGGTGGTCCTACCCATAAACCCTGGGATCCCATTCCCTGCTTGATTTAGATAATAATCCATATATTTTTATATTATACTGTATATATTTATAGCTTGGTCTGACAGCCATGGCGATCCTTTAATAGTGTTATTTTACATGTCTAAAGTGTAGCTTCACAATGACTTTACTGTAAGTAAAGGACATGATTTTGATTTGTCTTTAAAGAAATCTCTATATCATCGATTATTGTTTGCCCCAGAGCTACATAGTGTGGCTTGCCAAAAAACAGAATGGGGTGTCTTGTGCTTGTGTTGGCTATATTAACACATCGTAACAGAGACACATAGCATAACATCACCAAAAGTTGGTAATGTACTATGTCGCTGTACACATACATGTCAACTGGATATGGAGCCATCAATTTGTGGGTTGTATTCTCGGAAGTACGTATCATAAAATCAGGATTGAACCCCAAAATATTAGCCAGTTTGCCTGTCATTGTCACACCAATGTTTGGATCAACGGATATCATTACATGATTCCTGATGTTGTATTCTAAAGAGATCTTTCCAACTCCACCGTGTTGTACCACCAAGAAATTAAACTCCCTGAGAATATCGGGTATGGTATCATAGCTGCCATGTGTCAGCATTATTTCCTTTTGCTGATAGGTGTCGAAATATTCTACACTTATTATACCGTTGTTCATTGGAAAACTTTTCCATGTGTGTGGATATTGTGGATATTATGGATATTGTAGTTTGATTCCAACCTCATTAGGCTTCTTGAGATGTAATGGTTTTGCTAGTTTTTATCACCTTCTGCATTTCTTTGTCGTAGAATGTGCCTTGTAGTACTTCATCAGTACAATATAAACAACGGGTATATGGAATATGTTTGGTGATTGTGAAATGTTCATCTGTGAAAGGCACGTGTGGTTATAAGCGTGCACCATGTCCTGGATCAACATAGCGTCTCGGATTTACAGCCGTTAAGTATCGCCATATGCGTGTTTTTAGTGTCCTGTTGAAACGTTCCACTATACTAGCTTTTGTCTCATTACCCATTGAAAAGTGTATAATCTTATAAGACGTCATTAGTTGTTAAAAACTTATTATAAAGTTATTTCCCAGCATCAGTCTGGAGCTTCTTTGGTACACGTCCTTCGATATCTTCCTCACCGTACCCACGCATATTTTGAAAACATGTCTATACATGTCAGAAAAAATCCACCTGAAACTGCCTGTCTATACTGCTAACTAGGACTCGGTTTCTCTGAAAATGTCTGCCAGCATTTGCATGGACGGTGTAAGCGTCTTGTTTTAACAACCAGTCCTGTACATCTTTCATCACTATTTGTTTACCAGTCTGATCTTTAACAGCAGTGTACAGTTATCAGCACCGCCAAAACTATCGGGGTTAGCAGGGTCAAAATACACCTTTGCTAATGTACGTTCCATTGTTGTGACAAACATGCAACTGAACACACTTTTACACAGTTGTTTTACGCAGAACCAATTCTAGCATACATATAAACGGCATAGTGAAAATCCCTTCACATATATCATCATAATCATGTCTATAGGGAAAGACACTATCAACATATAAACAAGTATGGTGCTTCTGACTTGGGTGATTTAGCTCCTGATTGTAGCCCTTATAATCTTGAGAGTTTCTTCAGATAAACAACCTGACAGTAGGGATTGCTCCAGCTCAGCATTACAACTGTCTATGTAGGTCTTCTCTTCCTTCTCACACAGGTATTCTCACAACAGTTCAGTGTTCTCGCTGATCCGCAACCGACCATCAATGCCGCTAGTCAGGAAGGTGCAATAAACACTCATGCAATAAACAAACAAACAATAAACACTTATGATCAGAGAACATCAGATAAACAACACAGTAATCCTCAGTGACACATATAATGCACGTTTTTGAGCAGTGGAAGTTTACAAACGGCCCAGAACCCCATATGAAACGACCCTCTGTGGGGTCAACGAACTACATGGTTTGCAGATTTTGACTCTAAATCCAAAAACCGTGCACAAAAAAGACACTCAGGTGTTTGTTCATTTCACATGTTAATCTTCATGTCTGTATGTATTGCCTGTCTGTCTGTCTGTCTGTCTATCTATCTATCTACTGTATCTGTCTGTCTGTTGTAATAGAAAAGGTGAAATGTGATCGTTAGATTCCGCTGTGCAAAAGTTGTTTGTAGTAAAAGAAAACGCAAAAAAAAATAGTTTTAACATGAGTATTTTCAGTGTGTGTGTGTGTGTTTGCGAGTCTAAGTGTGTGTGTTAACAGTGCTGTGCTTGAGTTGGGCTC
>OMKR01100125.1:2677-14268 GCA_900302355.1 Cyttopsis rosea
GGGGGGGTCCGGATGACAGCGAAATGGCCTAGTTTGTGTCTGTTGCAGTGATAATGCTCATGTGTATCTACAGTATATCAATACGGTTGTTGGTAACCGTCTTTTCCACCTTCATTGTCTTGTACGCTTCTTCATTTGAAAGCTTTCCATGTCCCATCGATCAGTGTGGATACCTTTTGAGGCATTGTTACTGAGGATGTTGCGGGTGCGTGTAATGATTTCACCAGTGGGTGGCACTACACAGGCTATGCAGCTAATGAGCCCGGGTATGGCACGAAACACGCTCGGGAGGTCACATGGTTTCACCCGCGCACAGCGCTCCGCACGATTCAAGACAGGCCTGACACCCAACCGCCTCGAGACCACGACTTTCATACTCAAGACAAATAACTTCTCGCGTCGTATTTTGTCAAAGTTATGAGATGCCTGTTAAAGCCGGGCCTCCCCGCCCCCAGAAGGGTGACGAATACAGTTCACATTTGTTTTGGTTTGCTTAGAACAGACGCTACCGTTATATTTTGGAGGTGTGCGTGTCAACCTTTCTGGGAGCCCTTGAGGCAGATTTTTCCAAATAGGTGCATTTGGAAATAGTCACGCAGATACATTTATTTACATTGATTTATTCACATTGATGTTTTGGCTTTTCTACTATGCATTCTCTTTTGCATTAAAAGTATTATACTAGAGATGACATGTAATCTAGACAAAACCAGTAAATAATGCATCAAAAGCAAGGGAAGGATGAAATGGTCTCAACATGGCTTAGAATACCTACAGCACTTGCTAATAAATTGCTGAGAAGGAATATTTGTATCTGAAGTGGTTCTTTACCATCTGCTACACGATGCAGCTTTCAATGGAAGAGGATAAAACTCTGAATAATGGCTTTCACCTAACCCTACCCCATCACAGTGGCTAATTGATTGTTTTATTTGTTTAAACAAACAATAGTTTAATTTTTATGACTTATTAGGTACAGTACGTGTTAAAGTGGCTTGTCGGGCTCGTATCATTCCTACCGTTCACACTCGCTCCTCGCTCCAGTTTAAAAAAATGGACATGGACATCGATCGAGGCCTATTTTGGCAGTGGAGAGCTGGTGTCCATTGCAATGCAATTCTTATGTGGAATGCAATTATGGACTAATTACTTCATCAAATTAAAAACGTCAAAACAAACAGAAAATCGAATCAATCCAGTCCACCGCACCTCGAAAACCTGGCAGGCCGAGAATTGTGGAAGAAAATGCTTATTTGTTTGACATTTAAATCTATTCTCTTGCTTTGTAAGTTAGGTTTTTTTGAGAGGTACTGCATTTCTGTGTTGTTGAACGGGTGAGAATCTTCGAGAAAGGTGCAAAACAGGCCTTAGTGTATTTGTGTTGACGTACCGAGGTAAGCTTGAGAAGGGATTCTCCGTTTCCACCCTGTAAGACACTGTGTGTGTGTGTGTGTGTGTGTGTGTGTGAGGATGTGAAACCTAAAATGTCTATCTTTATGGGGTGATTTTGGTAATAATATGATTATAATATTATCATAATATTGACACACTTTCCATGCGAGAAATGTAAAAAAACCGCCCAACATGGCAGCACGTGGCGTGGCATGTGCAACGCAGACACAGATAGTCAGTTACATAGGGGACATTTTTATATACACACAGCAAGCTCACACACCAATCAAAGCCAAGGATTAGGACAAAAATCCGCTTCTCTCACTCCCCCTCCCCCGTCTCTCTCTCTCTCTCTCTCTCTCTATAGTGTGATACCATGGTCAGAGGAGGGGGAGGTTTTCCTCAGCTCTCGTTTTCTGCCTCTGATTGATAGAGGAGGGAACCAGAATAACATTTAGCTGTCTCTATCTACTGCCAGACGGCTCCTCTGGGACACAAGCGTGCACGTACACACACACATGTACGCACACACATACTCACACACATACTCTACTCGCACAGAAGCACATACATGCATGCATGTGTGCAATTGCAATCATGTGACTAGATTTAGACATTCTTTATAGTACATGGATACACACACACACACACACAAACATGGTGAGGCTTACTGTGTGTGTGTGTGTGTGTGTGTGTATTCGTGTGAAAGATGTTCATGGGCTGTCATCATTGTTGCTTTTTATCAAAGCGTCCTTGCACTCGCAGTAGGATACACAGTTTGGCTATTAGTGACAGAGGCAACAAATGACAGATTACAGGAAAGTGTGTGTGTGTGTGTGTGTGTGTGTGTGTGTGCGTGTGTGTGTGTGGGTCTACCAATATGCACATGTGCTCTACAAAAATCTGTGACACGTGTGCGTGTATAAGGTAAAGGGACCCGCCCATCAGAAAGCCTTGTATTTGTGTGTGTGTGTGTGTGTTCAGATTACAGTGTAAATCCCCAGTCTGTAGGTTGGAGTTACTTTACATCTCCCACTTGTAGTGGGATGCTGGGATTAGTGTCCCTGGATTATTTCTGCCTCAGATCTCGGTGGGGAAATGATCAGCGTGTCCCCTCCTTTCAAACCTTCCCCTGAGCTTTTGTGCACAGGCTGAATTTTTATTCCGAGAAGGGTGGAGAGGAAGGTGCGCCTAGATTGGAGAGTTGCCACGGTAATTACATTTAGAGCCAGTCATCACATTTAGAAAGCACGATGATGCAGTGCTTCCTACATTTAAACTAAATAATGAGTTGATGGCTAATTGCAAGGCTCCGTCTGGCAGGAGAACAATGCAAGCTCTGCTCAGGATCCCACACATTCCTATTAGGAATGTTGTCTGTCAGATAACACAATGCTTTTTAAGTTCAGTTCATTGTTTTAAAGCTGCATTAAGTGATAGTTCTGCTCATCAAATTCAAGCAGAAGACTCCCTGTAATGTGAGGGTTTGCTAAATGCTGCAGGTTACCATGAGAAGCATCTCCCAAAGATGGAGTTACTGTACAACGGTCGCCATTTCCTTGAATTTTCGCAAAATGCAGCTTTAAGTTCATTGCAATTCAGGTTATGTAAGTCAACCAAACTAAATTGAGAACCCAATTCATTTCTTCCTGGGGCGTTGGCATCACATAAAGTACAAAAAACGTGTCGAGAGGAAAGTAAAAACATCTGATGTTTCACGATTTTCTTGTTTTTCTTCCAATCTAAGGCTGCTGCATGGTCTGTTTTGACATTTTTCATCGGTTCTCCAGTTGATGTCAAAATTAAGATTTGGGGTTTTGTTTTCCAGATAAAGAAAATGTTTCCAGAAAATGTTAAAGTATGTGATTTCATTTGAAATGGAATCACGTATGCAGTCATGTATGATCATTTAAATTTTCATTGGATTAAATAATTTAACACATTATTCTGCACATAATAATGAAGAGTTCACACGGAAAAGCAACCCCACCCCGATGCTTTTTGACAAACTGTCTCATCCCTGACAATCCATGCGACATAAAGCTGTCGCCTGAGAAGGAAGATATTGATTGCCCTTCTATCCCATGGTGTCTTAGGGACATATCGGTTATTGATTGTTTCCCGAAAAAGGAACTGTCTTTTGCCTTCTCAGATTGATTCGGTTAGGTGAGTGATCTGTGTTCATTCATAGATGGACAAAGACCAAAATTCTCTGCGAGTTAAATGATGTACAGATAAACTCTCCTCAACAACCGCTGAATGGAAGACGTTCATGACTCCAGTTTGACTCCAGTGTGTGTCTTGTCACCAACAGTCTGTGAAGGAAAACTGCAGTATTTCGTAACCTAATCCTTATTTGTCGATCAATGGGAGTCATCCCGAGTAATTGACATCAGCTGCAATTCAATACGTAGTGCGATGGGGCGGGATGATTTCCCCATTGCACGAGCTATCACAGATTGTGATCACTCAGGTTGATTCCCAATGATTGAAAAATAAGGTTTATAGGTTAAAAAATACCAGACTTTTCCTGTGAGGTCGTCACAGTTTAGAGTTGTGATAAAATCTTTGTCTACCTAGACTGTTCCAGCAACAGCCGAGAGCCAATGCTGTGAGCGCTCTCCGGGGCCTCCCTGGGTTACGATACCTGAAAGCCTAAAATATTTGGAGCGGGAGGGTTACAACAAATGATCTATGGAAAAAAAAGCATTATTCTGAGTTGTCTAATGTGTGATGCGGCATGATTCCCAGTCTTTGTCATATCACAGTCCAACGTGTGCACCTCGGCAACTAAACACAGGACAGAGTGACTCCAGTCATCTCAGGCGTCTTGTATAAGTAGTCGTCGGTATTTCTTTCCCTGAGATTGAGACTTTTGGCCGTGTGCTCTCACTTAGCTTATTTTTAACTGTAGGAAAGACAGATTTGAAGAGAGACACACACATACACGCGCCAAACACAAACAAACCCCAAAGTCATGATGAAAGTCAGAGACTGGGCCAAGGGTCAAGTATTGATTTCTGGGGAAATACAACCCTGGCCAAGCTCTGAGGAGGGAGCAGGGGTGTTAATATTGGAGTTTTGTGTCTTATTTTAAGCATCTGCTCTGCTATACTTAACATAGACGAGAGGGTGGGCGATATGGCAAAAATATCATATCAAGATTTTTTTTCAGGCAGGATCACGATCCACGATCTTATCATGATTCTTTTTCATGTTGGTTTTTAAGACTATTTTGCAAGTTATTGAACAGTACGATCAAACTAATTTCCCTATTTAAAAATATAACCCTACAAGGTAACAAAACCTAAATGAACACGTCCGCGTTCCCGTTTCTCCAAACAAAACAAAAAATGCCCTGTGCATCCGTGATTTGTAAATCACAGACTAGCAAATAGTGTGATTTAAGATTTGGCTGAGAAAACAACTTTGGAGACATTTTAATCGTCATATCGCACCTCTTCTAATGTTTAGGGGATTTCCTGCCATTTCCAAGTAATCTCTCATGGAAGAGAGAAAAACAGCACATTCTGAAAATAAATTATGGCCCAAGGTCTCCAAGTGCATTATAGTGGGACCCAGTGCACTCATTACAGTAATAAGGGCTTCAAGGTGAACAAGTTCCCACTCAGTTCCCTTTTTCTATTTTATGCCACATGTCTTCCACCAGCACAAAGACCTTATGCTGGAGAACAAGGATGCTATAGATTAATCATAAGGGGGCCCGGGTTCATCATTTTGAAGCCGTGTATCCCCACTGGATATACCTCAGATCAACAAAGTGGGAACAAAGCACTGCACCACTCGCAGAAGGGAAGCTTTGGAATTTTATTAAGGTCGTCAACAATATTAACCAAGTCAAAGGAAAACATTTGTATTTTTCATTTTGACATTTGAGTATTTCAGTTGCAAAACATTCTCTATTGCGCATCCAAACATGGTTTTGTGACTGATATAAAAGGCCATAGGTTATTCTAGTATTAAATTATGTTAATTTGAAAGAGAGGATATTTTAAATGAAGGATTCCTGAACATGAAAAGAGAAATACTTGAAGCAATGAGTCTTGGAAACGTTTGTTTTGCTCCATCTATTGATGCAGCCGATACACCCCTGGATTGCATTTAAAGTCTGAGATGGGAGAATAATTGGAGAATAATTACAGCCGGATGGTGAAACAAATTAACAGACCAAGGGTCGAAAGCATTTGAGAGCATTCTGGACCCTTGGCTGCATCTCATCTTGCAATGGCTAAAATGTGTGTGTGTAGAATAGATAATGTTCTTTAGAAATGAAGCCTCCTGATTTCTGACAAAGTAAAAAAAAGGGAGTTTTATGCGTGTGTGCGTGCGTGTGTGCGTGTGTGTGCTCTGCAGCTCATGTGTCTCGGGCCCACGCCCGGGGTGATGCTCTCGAGGATACGGTGTCACAAGACATTACATCATCGCTAATCTCCTTAAATCTCTTCCAATCCAGTGGAGGACTGGGCTGCGGTAATGAAGAATGGAAACGCCACCTCGAAGCAGGAGCGCGCTTGGGGCATGACGAGCGTTGCAACGGGAGGAGAGACCACCTCACCAGTCTGGGTCTGAACCCCACGTTCAGTTCCAGTTCAAGTGGGAAGTAACAGAAAGTGCAGGGGGGAAACATTCACACCTGTCAGGTCTATTGAGGAGGTAGCATGCCACCCAAAACTGTTCAAACCGTTTTTTTTGGTATATTCGATGTTAGACTCGTCACCAGCCACTTGTTTACTCAGACACAGACTCTCCACCATGTTGAGCTCCTCATCAAGACGTGCCGTGGAGTTCGGAGCCGCTTGCCAGTTAGGTTGGACGGGGGCGACCGCATTTTAAAAATGTGTGGGATGGGATGTAAGAGCGTGACTGAGTAAGTGTCCCCGCCACGCATGGTGCACTTTAGTTTCGTTCAATAAGGAAACGGAGTAAAATAAAATACGTTCACATACATCCTCTTTGTGTGCGCAAGCGAATGAGCTTTGTCCGTGCACCGCTCCGTGCGCTCTGCTGCCCCATCCGTCACTCTCCGGCGTCTGTGTCTCGGCACACCTATATTTTCGATGTATTATTATAATTAAATACATCTAAAAGTTGTTTTATTTGGAGGAACGTGGCACAGGGATGCGCAGCGGAGATCGCAGGTGCAAATTGTGCCCCGATCGCTCTCTCTGCATTACACAACCGGGACAATTAGTGAGTGGTAGGTAGTGAATGTTGAAAACCGGGACATTTTAGTGTTTTACAGACTCGGGACACCCAGCTTGAAACCGGGACAACCCCGGACAAACCGGGGCAATCCCGGACAAACCGGGACAATCCCGGACAAACCGGGACGTCTGGTCTCCGTAGGTTGGACGGATCTTCAAAAAGTAAAACAGTTTGCCGAAATGCACATTGGTTGGGGAGAGGATTGTCAGGGCAAGCGGCAGTATTCAGCAATCCTTTAAATCACAGGGACTCTTCTGATTCAAATGGATTAACAGAAATATTGCTTAGTGTAGCTTTAAATCCAAGACTGATCTAAAGAAAAGCATTTCCTTCAGAGCAGATATCACAGCATCTCGTATCAGGAAGGTAGGACAAACAGGCGACATCGGCTTAGCGGCACATCTGTCTCTAAAGCAATCCGTTTGAGCAATTTCGTTTGATCCTTTTTTACCGACAGCAGTTCTGGATAGAAAATCTAAGTGCAAGTCAACACATGAAAAAATGAGAACAAATCATGTGACAGCAAACCCAAAGAAATCACCACGTGAGAAAGCCAAGATGAAATCCCAAACCAGAATGCTAAACCGCAGACAGAAACAATACAAAGCAAAGAGAACACAACAGGATAAAGGCTGAGCTACACCAAACAAGGTGGATTTGGACTTCATCATACAGTCGCAGGCAAATGGAGGACTGAATGTGATAAACGATACTGTTTACCGCGGGTTTGTTCAAAATAATCAGTGAGGAATAGGCAGCGACCCACGGCACCCAAAACAAGGTCTGGAACACTCGAATTTTTCCGCCACGAGGTGCGACAGCTTCATGTGAGCTGAGCACATGTTTATCTCAAGACAGAAGGAGCTGACAAACAGCGTTGAACATAAGCTCCTCTCTCTTCCGTGTACCGTGCATGTACTGTGCGAACTCCCATGGCAGTCATTTCATTCTGGCAAAATTATTTAGTTGGAATGCAAAGTATAAATCACTCACATTCAATGTCATTATGTCAAACGCCTTTATTCCACATGAATTTAATCCTAAATGATGATTTTCAGTACGCGCAGAGTTGAAGATTCACTCACTCGCCCGCTCGCTGAATCGAAGCTTAAGCAGCTTGTTGGCTCACGGCTCTTTTCGTTCATTTTCAAGTCAAGAGTTGAGACCCAGTGACCCAGTGTGTCTGGCTGCAGTTACAGTCGTTTCAAAGACTTGTTCATTTGCGGGTCTTGCATCGCTAATCCAAGTGTGAGCGAACAAGTCCTGGATACAATAAACTACGATCAGCAAGGCAATACTGAACTACATGGCCTCCACACATCAGAGCTGGCAAAACCAAAAACTAACTACACTAGAGGAGTACAGGAGTATTACCCTAGAGCAGTGATACTCAACCCTCGGCTCTTTTATGACTAGTTGCGGCTCTTTAAAGTCTTACTTAAAATTAAATAATGTATTGACCCGAATGTAAGATGTTTTTGTTCCCCTGGAAATAAGTCTGAAAAAGTGGGGTCGTCTCATATTCGGGGTCTAGACTTGGGGTCTGTGTGTGTGTGTGTGTGTGTGTGTGTGCTCTGTCTGCCCCACTCCCGCTCCAAACAAAGCAAATACGAGTAAAAACAGTGTGTTTGCAGCATGGAGGCCAGTGAAAATGTTGCGGTGATTTTCTATCTGTGATTCAGTCTCTTTCAAACTCGGTGCCGCCTCATTTGGAACGATGTTGAAGCTGCTTTTCTTTATAAAAACAAGACTTCTTCAAAAAAGTATTTTTCCAAAAATGACTCTTGAAAAAGTGGGGGTCGTATTTCAATACATTTTGTCTGAGACATTGTCTGCAGTATTCAAAACTGCAGACAAAACTACTCCAAACCACCCCCACCCTCCTGCATTCACATGGAACACGGTAGACAGGAACGGGAGAACGGCACTTTCTGCCCTAATGGCCTTCCATACTTACTGAAGGGCCCGGGGGGAGCGAGGGGGAGCGAGGGGGAGGTACGACGGCAAAACGAAACAAGCGTGACGATATGTTGCTATGGTGATGTACAAAGACAGCAATAAAATATATTAAACTAAATTATTTAGTGTCTGTTAAGTCTAGGATCCTTAAATTAACTCTGTTGTATGTGCAGTTGGTTAACTTTACACAAGCTGGCTATAAAGCATCATATTCATCTCCAAGCAGGTTTGACTATGGATTATTTGGCATTTTGGCGATATTTATGGATATTGATATGCGGCTTCGAGAGAGAGCGCATCTATAGAGATCTGTTTCCTGGTAGTGATCAATGAGCTGTTAACTGAGTGATCAATGGCTAATCACCTGCTTTCCACCTGCAATAGAAGCCCCTCTTTTATTATAAATTATTCATATTTAAATATATTAATATACAAGTAATAACCTGGAGCTGCAATTTATCACCGGACCAATCACGCCACGTGGGTCCACCCCGTCCTCCATCTGCTTCCTCATTACAAGCACCAAACACCCTCCATGCAATTAATAAATAGTAATAAAATAATAATAATAAAAACAACTTTTATATCAATCCACGGTTATTATTTAAGCCATTTAAGTGTGATATTCCAGAGATCCATCACTGCAGCACGGCAGCCGCAGCAGACATGCGCAGTAGAGTCAGCTTCTCGCTTTCTCTACGTAACTTCCGGTTTGCCGTCTCCCGTAATCCATGTGAAGGCAGCACAACCTATTCTCGCACTCTGTTTGCAGTGCACGTTGTGATCAGCACTTGGAAGCAAATGAATTGCTAGGGGAAAGCATTTAGTAATTATAGTGTACTAATGTTCAGATATTTGATTGTAATAAACACATGGTACGTAGCCTTATTTAAAAATGCATAAAACATTCCTCCGTGGTTTGGAAAGGGACGTTTCAGAAATTTGGCTCTTGTGAAAATATTCTTTGTTAATGTGGTTCCTGAATCTACCACAGCTCTTCCAGGCCCAGGGACAGACCTGCTGGGGAGCTGCGTGGCCGTGAAGTGCTGCTGAAGAGAAGACATTCAGATAACCCAAACTCAACCCATTCCAGATATTGAACAGCAGTTGCTGATTGGAAACATTTTCCATGAGTCTGGATGAACTAGAAACATAATTTGAAAAACTTAATTGCAACACAACACAATTTCCAAATACTACTAATCAAGCTTTTTGGCAACATCAACAGCTAATCAGATGCCAGATTTATCGCAGCCATCCGACATTCAGGCCTCCTAGTACGACGCTGAACTTCTGAAGCTGTGGTCGTTGACAAATCTTTTTTAGGTTTGGAAAAGTAGTAGGGTTTGGAAAAAATATCCTGTTCACCCACAAAAAGTCCTGTATCACCACCGAAATGTAATCACTCATGATATCCAGAGAATTTGATTGAAATCCATTCATTCATCAATTTATTTTTTCTACAAATAAATTCCTGGTCAGAGTTTGTCAAGACAGTGGGCCATACCTCTTTCTTGCTGCAATGTTTTAGAATGTAGAGATTAAAAGATTCCCACAAAAATACGTTTGAAAGTAGAAATGACTTTAATCAACAATATGACACATATTGGTTTGGGATTTCCAGATTAATCTTACAAGATAAAACTTATATGAGAAGCGCCATTTGTTATGAACCAAACTATGCAACATAAATTTCACATAAAGAGAATATTTATCCACAGAATAACACTAGATAGATATAGATAGATAGATATTTGCATGTGGATACTTTGTTGGGAATATACACATACACACACATTTTCGTATCTTTATTGAAATCCTAACTTTGCATAACTAATTGGTCCAGCTATGTCTCATTCGATTTAAATCTGATCTGATTCAATCTGACCCGACTGGTAATTTAATTCGGATCCAAGTGACCTTATCTGTTCTGGGGTTGTCATGCATACCACAGTCACCCGTGTTTTCCAGATTAGATTAGAATAAAAACACATTTAGTACACATTGGAGAGGATGCCATACTCCAGTCTCCTAAAAACTGATTACATGATTAAGAGGACAGTAAGAAACACAGATATTGATAATGATAATGATAATTTGAGGAGGACGGGAATGGATGATAATGCCCTAGTTAGTGCAAAATCTGCTCTGCTTGGTTCGGGGAAATGACAGAAATTGACCTGATGAAAATGTAAATGAGCAAATCAGTCTGATCTCAATCTATTTATGATGATGATGGCGATGGCAGGCATGAAAAAAAATGCTTGAAGTCCGTCTTTGAGCTGATCCTCGCTGATTGAGTATTAGGCCTGACCTAATCTGCCACCTTAACAGGAAATGGATTTTCCATAATGAAATCCCACTGAGCTCAAGTCAGAGGAGGAGTCTCTTCCAGCCTCAATCCGAGACACCAGTCAGGCCTCGCTAAGCATCTCCATGGCGATGCTTCAGGTGTCTCCCTGTTGCCTAGGCAACATTACCCCAACCCATTCACCCCACACATTCCATGGAGATCATTTTCTCTTGAATGTGTAGGTATATTTTTACCACCGAGTAATTTTCATTTTTTTTACTATTTTACAGTTATACTTTGTACAATAATTGTAGGCTCGATATCCATCCACCCATCCATCCATCCATCCATCCATTCATTTTCATGCCACTTATCCGGGTCCGGGTCACAGAGGCAACAGGCATAACAGGGTGGTCCAGACGTCCTTTTCCTGGGCAACTTCCTCCAGCGCTTCCTGGGGAATTCCGAGGCGTTCCCATGCCAGCTGGGAGATATAATCCTTCCAGCTGCTCCTGGGTCGGCTCCGGGGTCTCCTCCCAGTTGGCCACGCCCGGTACACCTCCAAAGGGAGGCGCCCAGGGGGCATCCTTAACAAATGCCCGAACCACCTCAACTGGCTCCTCTTGATGTGGAGGAGCAACGGTTCTAGTCTGATGTCCTCCTGGATCGCTGAGCTCCTCACCCTATCTCTAAGGCAGAGCCCAGCCACCCTGCGGAGGAA
>OMKR01100151.1:0-19595 GCA_900302355.1 Cyttopsis rosea
CGATTCCCACCTGGGGCACTGTTGGCACCGTGCTCCGGTGGGTACGTTCTCCCCGTGTTCGCATGGGTCTCCTCCAACATAAGGACCCCGACTAAAAACGTGCAGAACACTTCCTGTCCTGTCCCTGACCACGGCATGGACCCACCGCCCGGAACCGGTCCCCGACCAAGTGAGGGCTGCCCACTGCTCCTGGCTGCCCCTGGAGGAAGGACGGCCAGGATGGGATAAAAGCAGAGACTGTATCTCATCGTTCGCCACTCGTGTGTGTGTGTGTGTGTGTGTGTGTGTGTGTGTGTGTGTGTGTGTGTGTAGTTAAACAGCACCTTTGACCCAATGTGTTCCATCTTATCTGCCTGAGGTTTTATCGACGACAGAACAGCTGGAGAACGGAGATAAGACTGAAGAACAGAGACACTGCAGTCTGTCGGGTTCACCGTCGGGGTCAGACATGCCTGCGCTCGGGAGCCTGTTCTTCCTACTGTCTCTCTCTCTCAGATGTGGAAACGTGCTTCCTCTGTCTGGTAAGTTGTATTAATAGGTATTATAATTATTAGGTAACAATTATTATGTTAATTATTATGCTGCCCCTTTATTATGCAGAAATGTATTGTGGAAACACAGAATTTTGTATTCTGTACAACATACCAAGAGCCTTCATACATACTGGAGTCATTGGATCACAAAAATGTCAATTGTCAAATGTATTTATATATATTTTAGGTTTTTCAACTTCAATTTTACACGTTAATCTCTCAGTTTTAAAGCGTCGATCTCGAAGATTTCTGTTTCGTTGTTTTTGGCGACACCTGTGGCGGTGAGTGAATTGCAGGTGTTTTTGGACTTGACTTCCCAGAGTTCCACCGTGTGGCCTGAAGTGTTTAGATGAAAACGCTGCTCAGATTATTCATTCTGACCTGTGTCTACCCTTCCGGGCTCCGACAGGCCGAGTCATTGTGCGTGTCCCGGTGTGTGTGTGCGTGTGATCTAAAAATGATCAGAAACAATAAAAACATAAGAATAATCAGTTGTCGTTCACTGGAGTTTTTCTGAATGTTTTTTCCATTCGTTTCAGGAACCTTCTGGCACATCACGGACCTGCACTTGGACCCGTCCTTCGACCTGGGGCAGGAGCCCGCCTCAGTGTGCAATTCCAGCGGCCAGCGGCCCGCGGCCCATGCGGGGCCCTTCGGGGCGTATGAGTGCGACTCTCCGTGGAGCCTGGTCAGCTCCTCGGTGTCCGCCATGAGGAGCCTCATGCCCGACCCGGACTTCATCCTCTGGACCGGGTACGGTCACCTCAAAAAACAGTTTTTTGGGGTGCAAAACAAACCAAAAAAACTATGGTGTCAAAGATATGGCCGGCGGACCGAATAGGGCCCAGCAGAGGGGCCCAATCCGGCCCCTGGGATGATTTGGGGAAATGAAAGAAAATTGTAAAAAACATATTACTGAATGTGATATTTTCACATTCAGTACAAATCATCCTGCAAATCATCACATATACACTATTTTGTGCTGGAGTGCCACAAAACTGTCTGCTCTCAGTCTGTAGGTCCGTTCTCACAAAAGCTTCTCTCCGCTCCAGGGACGACACGCCGCACGTTCCCAACGAGGACCTGGACCAGGAGAAGGTGCTCGGCATCATCAGCAACCTCAGCAGCACCATCAGACAGGTCTTCCCAGGTCACCTTCACCTCACCGCCTCCGAATCATCACATTTACCCTCCACACTGCAGCTCCTGTACCCATACCCCTCCATTCCTGCCGTCACCTTTCAGACACCAAGGTGTACTCAGCCCTTGGTAACCATGACTACCATCCCAAGAACCAGTTACCTGCTGAGACCAACGCCATCTACGAGCAGACGGCCCGGCTGTGGCAGGACTGGCTGGAGCCCGAATCCCAGAAGACTTTCAGAAAAGGTGACAAGCGCCTCGACACATGGCAGCTGCCTTTTGTCAGTTTTCTTTGTTTTTTTATGGACTTTTATTTTTTAGGTCTTTTCATTTACACATTTACATTTTTTTTTTTTTTTGTTATTTTTAGGTTATATCTGTTGTTTATAATAGGTTTAGTATACATCGCCATAGTTAACTGTTAAGTTGTATTGCTTTATAGACACTCTCTCCGGGGATGAATAAGTATCTGTCTGCCTGCCTGTGTCTGTCTGTCTGCCTGTCTAGGGGCGTTTTACACAGAGAGGCTGCTGAACAGAACAGGATTCCGGATTCTGGTCCTCAACACAAACCTCTACTACGACCAGAACACGGCGACGCAGGACTTGGAGGACCCGGCGGACCAGTTCAGGTGGATGGACCGGGTCCTCACCGAAGCAGCCGATACCGGAGAGAAGGTGACGGGTCTGCACCCGGACGAGGAGATCGGAGAGTTGAATGAGAAGTGGAGAAGCTTCAACCGAGTCTTCTGTAAAATTGAAGATAACTATCGATCGGCGTGGGGGAGTTCCTTCGTAGCCTGGCGTCGCCAGACCAATTCACAAATGCGTATTATTCTGGAACCTCTCAGTTCATTTTCGATTTCCAAGGGGTGTTACCAACGAGCGCAGACCAGAATGTCTCTGGACGCAATTGGATAGAGCTACAACCAAACGTATTAGATAAACGGTTGTGTGAGTTCGGCTGGAAATCTGTCTGAACGGGAGGGGGTCCAGACGTATCTGCCAGAGCAAATAAAACATGAGCTTGCAGATTCGTCTGGTTCCCAGGCTAGTTCCTTCGCAGTTTCTGACCTGTAACCGGGGCGGCCGCAAACAATTAACATTCTGGTTCATTTTGCACTCAAAATTTTAAATTGAATTACACTTGTATTCCTGCCCTGTGTGATGAAAAAGCTCTACCCGTGTGTGTCAGGTGTACGTCATCGGCCACGTCCCCCCGGGGTTCTTCGAGAAGAAGAGGCGAAAGGCGTGGTTCCGTCCCGGCTTCAACGCCCGCTACCTGGCGCTGATCCAGAAGCACCGCGCCGTCCTGCGGGGACACTTCTTTGGACACCACCACACCGACAGCTTCCGCATGCACTACGCCCCCGACGGTAATGGGCACGCAGCGGTGGGAACATGGATGCGCAGGGTGTTTAGTCTGCTAACAGTACATGTCTACCCATTTCTTTGGTATTTTCTATTATGTACTCATTTGAAGCACAGCTTTAGTCATAAATATGATGTAACTGTTGTGTATCTCTGTATATTTGTTTAAAGTGTGTTACTTTGGTCGTCAGAAGTAACCGAAAATACATGAAAACAATATTTTGAATATCTTGAAAATGTATACTGTCAGACACACTAAGTGCAACTTAAGTTGTTTCAATTTGAAGGGGACATATTATGAAAAACTCTCCTTTTCAGTGCTTGCCCACAGCGCGGTCCGCACTGCTCCGGACACCGCGGGCAAAGTCTGAACTTTTAAATGAGGCCTTGTAGATGTCATACGAGTGAAGATTCAGCAGCTGCATTGCCGATTTCTCACATCAGATTTGTTCAGAAACCGACTGATAAGGTGTAAATAGTGAATGTTTATCTTCTTCGTACAGAAGTGGGAGAAACACTTCCGGGGTGGGCGTGGCACACGCACACACATACACACACACACTGAATCAGCCTGTCAGAGCCTGAAGAACAGAGGCCCAGCTTAGAGTGGGGCCTCAGAGACCTGTACTAACCTGCTGAGGAGGAGCAGGATGTGGCTCCTTTAACACAACTTTAGTAATGTAAATACAGGACAAAAGTACTGGATTCAATCCTGTCGTACCTTCATCGACCAATGAAACGGCTGTAAACAAGCAGCGTACGCGTAAAGTTATTTGTCATGTCTTCATGTTTCTCGTTTCCTCTCAGAGTCCCCCGCGGGCGCCATGTTTCTCAGCCCGGGGGTCACGCCCTGGAAGACCACGCTGCCCGGCGTCCAGGACGGAGCCAACAACCCTGCGATCCGCCTCTTCGAGTACGACACAGAGACTCTGCAGGTCAAAGTAAGAGACCAAAATGGACGTCACTCATTGATTCTCAGTCTTCTCTGTTCTGAAGCGAGTGTCTTTTCAGGACCTGGTGACCTACTACCTGAACCTGAGCCGGGCCAACCAGGGCCAGGCGGGCTGGGAGAAGGAGTACCGTCTGACGGAGAGCTTCCGGGTCCCGGACGCCTCCCCGGCCTCCATGCACCGTGTGCTGGAGCGCATCAGCACCGAGCGCTGCGACCTGCAGACCTACTACCGCTTCAACTCCGTCAGCTACGACCTGACAGAGTGCGACGCCGCCTGCCGCGCGGACCACGTGTGCGCTGCCAGGGAGCTGGACCTCCAGAGATACGAGCGCTGCCTGGAGACGGAGGGAGCGGCCGTGGCGATGGTCGCCATGACGACGGTCGTCCCTGCGGCGATAAGTCTGATTGTCTTTAGCTGCTATTAGTTTGTCAGGTATTTCGGAATAATGACCGTTGTCACGGCAACCACTTCTCCTCCTGGTTTCATGTCCCTCGTACCGCTCTGCCTATATGTTAATGCTAACAGTAGCTAATGGTGCCATCTGGTGGCACTACATAGAAACTACAATGGAAGACTGGAAGAGATGAATGTGGACATATAGATTAGTTCACTACATGGTTGCAGTGTTCACCACTTGGACGGTTTTGTCAGTGAAGCGCTTAAACTCGACATATTAGTTATAAAATAATTAAAAATCAATATTCTGTGTCAATATTAGTTTATTTAGTAAGCAGCTGTGTAATAAGCGGGATCATGTGCAGCCAGGCGGTCATTATCGCCAAACAACCTTCAGAGTGATAAAAGTCAGCATCAGCATTTTGGGAGTCAGTCTGGCTGCACATTACCCTCATACCTGTACATACTTAAGTACTGAAACTAAAATAGCTGTAATTAGTTACTTTCAACTACTGGGTATAAATACAAGCAGGAGGTTGGAACATTCTCCTCCATCAAACATTTGAATATTCAATCTTTCTTGTAAAGCTCCAGGTTTAGATCTTTGGTGCATTTAAAATCTGGTTTATGCGATTAGCTTTTCAAGTTTTCCTTTTCAAGACTCATACAGAAAATAAAACCTTTGACTTCCAAACGGCCTGATGTGGCACTTTGTAATCTTGATGATTGAATCAATGAGATTGTGTCTTGACCTGTTACCATAAATGTGTTCATTAATTATTAGGGGTGGGTCACATGACCAGGATCTGCTTGGCAGAGGTGAAGGGCTGCATGGCGGCGTCCAGAGCTTTTCGGTAATCCTTCAGGCTGACCTCGGTGCAGGAGGGTGCGCTGAGCTTCCCCTGCCGGATCAGAGCACACAGCTCATCCAACATGGTCCTCATGGCCTCCTCATCTGGGGGGAGAGAGAGAGAGGAATAGTTCCGATTTCCCTGTCCCCCGCCCCCATGTAGGTTTCAGCCTTTTCTCCAAACTGGACGGACAGGATTTCAATGGCCGACAAATCCACAACCTGTTCAGTGCAAAAACTCACTCTGCATTTCAAATGGCAGGTCAGTCTATGAAAGTAGCAAACAGGGAATTTATCATTCTAACCCAGTTTTGCATGTTGCTTTGGTTGAAATGTGGAGTGAATATTTGCATTCACCAGATTGTGTATTTGTCCCCCATTACTTTGCATTGAACTCCTGATGGAGCGTTGGAGCGTCCCGTTTGGAGAAAAGGCCGGAACCTGCCAAGTTTAGAGCTGCGACACGTAGATCAACGGGGCGATCTGTCTGATCGCACTCCCAATGATTGAAAAATTAAAATCCCAGAAGTTTTTCATCTTCCTGACACTGACCGTGTGCGTGATCCCTCTTCCACTGGGTGACCCAGAAGCCTCGCACCTTCACGTCCTTGAAAATGAGAGCGCTCTGCAGGAAGGAAGGGCAGGTTAGAGGCTTGTGGTCCCCCTCCAGGGACACGGGTTAGTGGCAGAAGCAGTTGGAACGAGCAGTGTTTTCTGTTTCCTCACCACGGGAACGGTGACCGGCTGCTTGGCCATTCCACCGTACGTTACCATGGAACCGCCGGCCCTGAGAGAATAAAACATCTTATATTTATACCGCAGTAGTCATCTTAAATCCTTGCATTGGTAGAAGTTTAAATACTAGGACTGTTGCTATATTTACCCCCAGTCGGATAAAATAAGATGAGAAGATAAAATAACGATAAAATTGTATTAATCCCCAGGGGGAATTACAGTGTTACAGCAGCAGAACAGTCAGAAAAGTAAAAAAGTAAAAATAAAATATTAGTGAAATGAAATATATGTACACACATAAACAGAAGTTAACAGGAAGTAGCAATGGTGAGGCAGGTGGTGCACTAAACTGAATTACAACTATATTAAATACCGTATTTCCTCGACCTCGTGCCCTTATATGTGACCTCTACTTGTACGTTGTACTTACAGTCTTTGTTGTACTTAAAGTCCTATCTGTTTGTGCTACTACGTAGTTGTTGCTTGCCCTGCCACAAGAATTTCATTGTCCAGAATGACCTTGTGTTGTACTGTACATTTGACAATAAAACACTTTGAACTTTGAACTTTAATTGACACTGTGCTCTGCCAATGGCAGGACTCTTTGACTGTGGTGGTGGAAGACCTGAGGTTGTGTTCTGTCAAGCTCTGTGAAGACAATGAAAGGAGGTTCTGCTTTGAGGTTGTTTCACCGACAAAGTAAGTCTGTAGCTCGCCTATGGAGGTGTCTGTGTTTTAGAAAATTATACATCTAACGCTACAGGTTTTTAAAACTATTATGTTATTGACGTTGTTACAGGTAGCATAGCGAATAGCGAGTATTTGTAGTTATGTTGTTATAACTTACTTAACATTATTCGCTGCGACGCCCCTGCAGGAGCTGCATGATGCAGGCGGAGTCGGAGAAGCTGCGTCAGGCGTGGATCCAGGCCGTCCAGGCGAGCATCGCCTCAGCGTACAGGGAGATCTCCGACAACAACTACTACATAGAGGTACACAGCCGTACCTTCTGTAACAAAACAAATACTTTGAGTGTTATTTCAGCCGTACATTAACCGATTATTGGCTTTCACGTATGTAGATTAATCGGAAAATGGAAGCTATAGAATCGCTGGATCCTTAATCTGACCAATCCCTTCTTTCGATAGCGTTTGGACCGCACGGCTTCGCCTTCCACCAGCAGCATCGACTCTGCCAGTGAGCCTAGGGAGAGGGGGTCACGAGGGGGAGGGGAGAGCCTCCTCCAAAGGGTCCAAAGCCTGCCGGGCAACGAGCTGTGCAGCGACTGCAGACAGACGGCCCCCTGCTGGGCCTCCATCAACCTGGGGGTGCTACTCTGCATCGAGTGCTCAGGGATCCATAGGTAACGGCTGTGACACTAATTAGATCGGGTTTCCAAAAACGGCCCCAAACAGGCAGGGGTCGCAGCAGAATACACAATACTGTACCTCTGAAACTGTTGTCACTTTGTTTTGAATGACAAAGTCACTTGTAGTTCAATAAGGAGAGCCATTGCATGAAAGGAGCAAAGGGAGAGAGAGCAGATAAAGAAAGAGAGGAAAGCAGGTGAGGCGATATATTGTAAACATCCTTTTAGTTACCACTAGCTGAGGGTTTTTTCCTGCATCAATTCTATTACCCTCTGTGCCACTAAATATGACACATGGTGAGATGGAAAGGTTCTAAAAATCAGAGAGAAAGAGGAGGATGGCTAACAGAAAACTCCGGATGGAAGTAACAAGGTGGTTTATGGTATTGTAAAGGTTCAAGGGGTATGTTTGTGACAGTAAAAATGCATGTTTATTTTACTATACCAGCAGAGAATGTGGCTGACTGATGCCTCCCCTCACTCTTGACTGAGAGTTTTAACCCAACTGCCTCCAGTTGTGTTAGCTGTTTGTAGCTGTGTAACTGTTCCCAAACAGTTAGAGACTGTTTACACTGGACGGTTCCCACGTTCATCAGCAGATCTAATGTGAGATTAAGTACAGAAAACACACACACACTAATTTTCATACTCAGTTTCTGGAATGGAAGCCCATTATCTCTGTTGATACCACATCTACTGATACTGTATATCTCATAATCTGATCAAAGACACTTCTACCTTCACACATAGCAAATCTGTTATTGTACTTAAGATTCTTTCAAAATATGTGTACACGTAGGCACTGTCAAACACACACACACACACACACACACACACACACACACACACACAGAGTAATTCAACCTTTATTATACTGTCTATTTCATATGTTCATGTAAATGTTCTGTGTACACTGGAAGTGAATGTTGAAAATGACAAAATAAAAATAAATGCCAAAAAATGACATTTACATGTGCCTGCTGCCATTAAACTAAACACCTCAAGTGAACAGATAGTTTATGAAGCAATGGTCTTTCAGAATTATGTAGGATAGACATAATACTTTTACTATAACTTATTACAATGCATATATTTCCCTGACTGCGTAATAGGATAAAATTCAAGTTGCCAATGGTAAAATGTGTTGTATTCATAAGTAATTTTAATAAATTTAATAAATTCAAACATTTTTAATTTAAATTTCCTCTTATCGCACCTTCTCTCAGGAGTCTTGGAGTCCACTGCTCCAAGGTGCGTTCACTAACGCTGGACTCATGGGAACCAGAATTACTCAAGGTGGGTCTCCCCAACTTTCCAGCTGATTCTCCCATAGAATACCTTGTTTTTAACAGAGCTATTTTTCTGACATCCAGTGAGATATTTCATGAGTACATCCAATCTACTTTTCATTTCTCTGTCCTCTGTTGTATGTCTCATTTCCTCTGGGTTCTTTCATTAAAATTCTTTCTTCTTCCCCCTCCTCCAGTTGATGTGTGAGCTGGGAAACACTGTGATCAACCAGATCTATGAGGGCGCCTGCGAGGAGCTGGGAACCAAGAAACCAGGACCCTCCAGTTCAAGGTCAGCCTTACAATTCAATTAGAGCTGCCAAAGAAAGGTTATGACATCAAGGAGACCCAAATGCCTAGATATGTCTGTACATAAATCAATGTACAACAACAAAATGCACCTGCACCGTAAAGAAAAGAGAAATATAGCCATTGTTTTCTGATGAGCCTAAATGTTATGTGAGATATGACATACAGTATACACACAGTTTGTGTCAGATTCAGATCAATGCCGATTCATTTAAAATTTCCTTGTCTTGACACCACTCGTTCCTCTAACCTAAATCATCCAGGCAAGAGAAAGAAGCCTGGATCAAGGCCAAATATGTGGAAAGGCGCTTTCTGAAGAAGATGAGTGGTAGTGAGGCATTGGCGGAGGGTGAGACGAAGTCCCGGCCCTGGACGGTGAAGAAGTGCCAACGACGTAACAGCTCCATCCGGGCGCCCAACAAGGCCCGCAGGAAATACCACCGCTACGAGCCTGGCAGCGCCTCGCCCGCAAACCTCTCAGCAGGTCAGAGTCACTCTCGACCAGATCCATTACATTTATGCTACACTTAAATTTTAGATTACAAGCGTGTTTCATGTTTAGTGTGCAGTATATGTGTCAAGAATGATGACATATGAGAGTTGAGATTTATAGTTATATCTTATATTTAAGTCTTTACAAGGCAACAAACATACACCCTGACTTCCACTTTCTCCTGCCACAGCAGCGGCAGCGGCAGCAGCAAAGTTCCGTCGGGACTCTCTGTTCTGTCCAGACGAGCTGGACTCTCTCTTTTCCTACTTCGACACCGGTTCCGGCCCTCGCAGTAAGTCCGATACACAGTCAGGTAATCTTGGTCAATGGTCATCTGAATGTACACTACTTGACTGACTCAGCAATTTTATCTGATCCACTTAAATCCGCTTCTTTTAATATGGTATCTGTCCTACATCTAACCCCACTGCGTATTTGTGCATGTCTGATTTGAAACTGAGCGTCCACACATTGAGTATCTGTGGTGGTCCTTGTGTCCCGGTGTCGCATGTGTCTAGTACGCATGGTGTAATGATTGACGTGTCCGTGGCTTGGCGCTGTTTGGCCCCGCAGGTCTGAGCAGCGACAGCGGCCTGGGGGGAAGCACCGACGGCAGCACCGACATCCTGGTGTTTGGCTCAGTGGTGGACAGCGTCACAGAGGAGGGTGAGTGTGCTTCACCGTAGTCCGAACAACTGTACTTCTTGACATTGATGATAAACACCTCCCACTGTCTGTCTTTCTCTTAATTATTTGTTTTTTCCATGTCCCCTATTTCACTTTCCACCCTCAGAGGAGGAATCCGAAGAGTCTTCCAGCGGCGAGGTGGAGATCGAACAGGAAGTGCCTTCAGACCCAGAGGACCCGAGGGAGCTCCACCCCGGCGCGCTCCTCCAGCGCTCCTCTCGCCTCCATAACCTGCCGCTCATGGCCGAAGCGCTGGCACACGGTGCCGACGTGCACACCGCCAGTGAGGAGGAGGGGCGGACGCCGCTCATCCAGGCCGTGGTCGGGGTGAGTGTTGAGCACATGGAATGCATACATCAGAAACCAAATTTGACACGACCATTTAAATGCAGATAGAAACGCAGGAATGTTAACACAAATAAAAAAAGGAATTTACTGAAAATAAAAATCTAATAGAGTAGTATGTGGTTTTATGAAGTGAAAAGTAGAAGGGGATGTTTTTGAACAAATTTAAAGTCATTTACATGACATTTGCATTTAGTCATTTAAATAAGATGATTTTATTGAGAGCGACTTATTCACCAAGTGCATTTATTCATTGCCATCAAAGCCATGAATAAGAACAAGTAACATCAGCAACGTGACTGAGTTGGACAGACTTTTCTTTCTTCATCCCCCCTCTATGGTTTTTCTTTTCAGGGCTCTCTGATAGCGTGTGAGTTCCTGCTGCAGAATGGAGCAGATGTGAACCAGAGGGACATGCGAGGGCGGGGTCCACTGCACCACGCCACCAACCTGGGACACACCGGGTATGTTCACACCTCGGTCACAGGCCATTTTACAGTTCTTTGAGCCAAATTAATTAATTAATTAATCTTGTATGTACTCTGTACCATGCCCATATGATATTGATAGTACCAATAATGAAACTAATCATCTTCCTTGCTCACTTCTATCTCATCCTCTGTCACTTTGTCCTCTCATCCCTCTGGCACGATGCAGGCAGGTGTGTTTGTTCCTGAAGAGAGGAGCTTCACAGACGGAGGTCGATGAGCAGGGTCACGACCCCCTGAGTATCGCTGTACAGGCCGCCAATGCAGACATCGTCACTTTGTGAGTATCTTTTTATTATCTCTTTAGGCTATCCTAGGCTTGATTAATGAGAAATACTCAGTTTGGCACTCTGGTTTGAGCACCTCTATTGGTTAAGTGTGTTTACATAGATAATAAGATAAGAGAAAAATTCTACACAGATACATGCAGATACATTTTCACCCACTATGTGTTGAAATTGAAGCGAAGGGAACAAAAGTGTCATGTGATTACTGTCTCTTAATGTCACTGTCTTCACAACTCCTCTTATTCCAATTCCTTTCCTTTGTTGCATATTTTCTAATTCCCCTCTCAACATTCCTCTCTCCTTCATCTGGATTCCTTGTCTCTTCTGTCCAGGCTGCGTCTAGCACGGATGAACGAGGAGATGCGGGAGGCGGAGGCGCCATTGGGCCAGCCAGGTCAATACCCCAGCAGCAGTCCCACTGAGCAGCAGTATAGAAAGTGCATTCAGGAGTTCATTTGCCTCACCATAGAGGAGTGCTAGGGGGCGCTATAGCCTACAGTCCCAAAATGCATTCCTCACAGAGACTCTCATGGCGGTTTCGACGAAGTTGCCTCTGGCGCGGATCCACACTCTGCCAAGCTGGTCCTAGATCTGTGGCTCAGAGGCAACTTCACAAGAACAGGGCATATCATGAAAGAGGGGCGTACCACTTTCTTATCGTAGGGGTGCATCTTTTCGTAGCATGACTTGTTATGGACTGTTGTAACTCTATTGACATTTGACAACGTAACACCCACCTCCGTTTTTCTTAACGCCTACTACATTTCTGCTTTGCCAACGCTTCATGTCACTGATATACCGTATACGAGTTAAAAATCATACACACAGTAGAATTATTGCTGTTTTGGGTGAACAATAGGGTCATATTTTCTGTTGGTTTTCTCCAGCAGCATAATGTAAGATCTAACCTCTCTGGGGCGCTGTCTGTTTACTTACTGTTGCTCATAACTGTCACCTTTGGAAACTCCCACCACATTTAGCTGCTTTATTCGCATCCACACCCTACATGTGGCTCCGTCTCTTATTAACCAGAGATGTAGATATATTTAGGACTTTTACGGTCGATCTTCAAACTGTGTGACGTAGCATGAGGTGAAAAAATGATTCTGTTATTAAAATAGGTGCGATAGAGCAACTGTATGATACAGGTGGGCAGCGACGTTTACTGTGTATATAGAGAGGAGGGGCAGGAAATTAAAATGTAAAACTGTGACGATAACGCTGAAGGGCTTTTGGGGCGAAGACGTCCAATGCCTGCTTTGTAAGATACCGATTATGTGCGTGATGAGTGAGTGAGAGTAGACGAGTGTGTGTGTGTGTGAAGGAATACTGAGAGACGGAGTCAAAAGCTATGATATTAGGATACATCTTTGTACAAAACAATTGTGCACTTTTCCTACCTACAGTATTATCATTTTGTTTCGTCTTCTATCTATGAGTGTTGGTTTGTTTTATGTTGTGTCTTGTCAGCTGGAATCATTCTATTGTCTTTTTTTGTTTATTTATGTTGGTCTGCCCAGAGGACTAGTGCAATGTATTCTAGGATGCAGTTACACCTTCCTTTCCTTGTCAAAATCCACACATTAGTTTAGCAGTACTTAAAAACACATTTTTAGCTAACATCATATAACCTGACACTGAAAAGCACCATGTTTGACTCCTTTGAACATCCTCATCAGATTCCAACTAAAATATGAATTACTTTTAACACACCATGTTGCAAGAGTTAACTGATTTAAATATTATTGTTGAGTATTAGTTTCGGAATACTCTATCTACTATTTTATTTCAACCTTGATTGCAGGTTTTTGATCATTGGAGATAATGGCAAATAAGTAAATTAATGTCAAAAGTACTACAGGTGTTGAGTCTCGGGGCAGAATAATAAGTGGTGCTGTGTCCCAAATCGCATACTACTACACATGTGCACTATTGTCTAAGCGCACTTTGAGTATGTGAGCTGCTCTTTGAGGGTTAATAGACCTGCCACTTTGAACTGGTTGTGGAGATGGCAAAGTAGTGCTATCACAATGCATTGTGGGATACGTTTGCCAGCGTAGAGTCCAGCGTTTGCATACTATGTTATTTTACCGGATGTAGTATGTCATCCTGGTACTTTTCACATACTATTTGAGCATATGGTTGGTTTCCTACTGACTTGGCAAACTAAGTCATCTGCTAGTTTGCCATTTCAGACGCAGCATGGAACAAAATGTTCCACCAAACAGCTGCCTCCGCTCTCTTCCCCTTTCAGAACTGAGATGAGGCGTTGTGCTGCGTGTGACCTCTTCTCCATTTTGTTGTTCAGAATCGGGATCAGAATTGGTTTTCTTTCGCCAGGTACATTTGCATATATGAGGAATTCCTTCTGGTAAGGTTTGGTGCACTCCAGTACCATTAATTCCCATTCACACTACAAAAGCTGAATCGAGATGGATGCGCACACTAAAGACATTTTTCTTTTCAGAAAGGCGTTCACAATCTGGTGATTACGATGTAGCTGAAGGGGTCTGTTTACTGATTGTCTGGCTATCTTTGCTGACCAATACTTTCTGCACGTTTTGCCAGAATATATTTCTGCGAATGCAAACATAATCTACAATCCAAGCATGATGAAGTGTTTTCCTATGATTTTATCATGTGGTGCAGTCCTGTACAAAGCATGAGCCACGCTGATATCTGTGGTGTCGGCAATCTATTCCTATAGGCCAGGGTTGTTTTTTTGCTTGTTTTTACCTTCGACCTTTGGACCATCCTTGACTGAACAAGCCAAATCCGCGATGACCTTTTCACCAAAGTATAAACACTTTCTTTCATCACAGGTGTCACTGGGTTGACGGCGTGTTGGCATATTGTATATTCTTAGCTTCTTCTGCCAAAGCCCTCGAAAAGGAAACGGTCGAGCATTGATGTGATATTTCACCTTTTTATTTTATTTTTTTTTAGATTCCAATGTTCAGAGTAGACGCAGCATTAGTCTTATCATGCTTTGTGACGTAACAAGAGTAGTAGAAACACTGTTGATGTACTCAAACGTTCAAAGAGGTTAAAGAAAGACTTGTGGCTTGATTTTGATAGAGCAGGTGGCATTCTGCAGAAGTTCAGTGCTCTGCAAGTAGATTCAATCTAAGGCACGATGGGAAGTTACTGTGACCAAGCAGTTTAGGGCGTGCGTCCCTGACTCGAGTATTAGATGTTGTGTCTGTTGGTGTGTGTGTATAAACATAGGAGTGGTAAAGGGCGCTTTTAGGAACAAAAATGCTGTAAATAACATGCTCGTGGATATTAACTCAAACTCTAGCTGCCTGCCTCTCAGCATTCAACCGTGGATTCTGACTGTCTGATCTGTTTTAAATATGTCTTTATATTTCCTTGGAAAACAACCTTCCTGTCACACTACAGAACTGTTGTGTAGCTCTGTACATGTTGGAATAACTTTGGAATACTCTCTTCCATGTCTGTAAAAACACAAAGGGGGAAAAAAAAAGAGCTAAAAGCAGAAAATAAAACTAAGAACCTCTTGAAGAACTAACCCTGCTTTTCGCTTGTGCTCTGATTTCTGTCTCCCGTCTCATCTCCTAATGAAGCCATTCTTTCAACATGATGGTAGTGTTTCCTAGTCGTTCTAGGCAAAAGTTAAATTTTCTCGCTTTCGTTGATGAATTTTTAACTGTAAAAATGTTGAAAATTTGTGGAAGCATTGCCAAAATGTTGGGAGAATTTTGGGGGCTTGGTGTCTCTTGGGGAAGCACTTGGCTTATTCAAAGCAGCTCGAGGCTGAGAATATAAAACATGTCCACAAACTTCTCGGAATGTCAAAGTTCCTCGCTTTTAGGAAAGTACAACAATTAATGTCGATACAACATATGATGTACACTGTGCTGCTATTGAAGCTCTATTAAATTGAAAGACCAAATTCGTGTAACGATGTTATTCGCACAAAATCCTGCCTCACATTTTATTCAGCAGCATGCCTTGAATAACTCAGTGTCTTGAATGTTACGAAACATTTACACATGCATCGCCATACCATCACTGAAGTCTCACGCGCCAGATGTCTGCACTTCTCTATTTATTTACCTCACACTGAGGGAGGAACCCCATGAAAGTCTAAATGATGGAAAAAGTAACTGATTGTTGCTTGTGTTGCTACAGGGCCTGCCGCAAGCATGAGGAGGGTAACACACAAGAATGTGCGGGAAAGAGTGAGTGAAGCATCTTGGGCCGCCTGACAGTGGGCTTGAAATACTCCTTCTCTGGTGAACTGGCTTTATACTCTTCGGCGTTTTGTATTTTTCACTCTTCTTCACATATGACGTGGATATCTGTCTTCTCTTTGAAACTCTTACTAATCTTTTGGGAAAGTCTAAGCTTTGATTAACTTCCATCGTCATCTCTCGCATTAAAAATGGCCTCAGAAATTGGATCATCTGAATGGCAATGAACTGTTTCTACACCTTTTATGGCAATACAGTGCATTTTGAGTATCTCAAAAAAGAATTTGATGTAGAGAATGTCATACATTAATAATAAAATGTGTATAGTATTCTGATGGCACTTGAGCTGATATGATGCTTGCTGTTACTGTAGTGACTCGACCGTCCAGAGAAGATCTAAAATTAAAAGGGACAGGATGCTCACAACTCTTTCCCTAATAGTTCCTCTTTTTCTGTTCTGGGGCTTGTTGTTCTGCTTCTTCAAATAATTATGTAGTAAACTTTTCACTACAACTTTAAAAAGTTCATAGGCTACGATAATATAATTTAATTACGTGCCGCAGAATGAAACTGAGGAACTGTTTGTTGTATTTAAAACAGCTGGATTTAAACAGGTTCACACGCCACTCTTTCAACAGAGCGAAGTCACGCTGTGCTTTTCTTATCCCTTCCTTTCTGTGTGAATAGATAATAGACTCTGGTGTTGGCTGCTTTTTGTCCTCTCTGGTTTGAAAAATATAAGGTATAACGCAAAATCTTTAAATGCTGAGAGAGACAAAAACCAGCACGTTCTGCCACCGTGGGGACTTGATGATTCCAGGTTCAGAAAGTAAAAGTCCTGCCTTGTTTTTGCTCCAGCCGTGTACTGATCCAGCTGATTCCACTCTTCAAGTTGGACGTCTGGGTTGACGCTAATGAGCAAATCCAAACGGTTGACTCAAAATCCGGGAGTGGATTTTTATTTTTTTTTTACTTTCTGAACCCGGATTTTTCCACCTCCTGAAATGAATTGGACCAAAATCCCCTGTTGTGGTGACTTCGTTATGCCCCTGTTTCAGGTTACATCGCCCGTGTTGACGTCTTTCGCGAGTTTTCTATCCTTGCGTCTCTCCAGCCCGAGAAGCTGAGGAGAAGAAGCTTACAGTTCAGCCGCTGCCAGAAGACACAGTTGCCGCTGAACGCCTCATCAGCCGACGACTCTTTAGTGACATGATCAGAACTGACCGGTGCTGCTTGTGTCAAATAAATACGACTGAGGAGCCGGTCCAATGCTGGAGAGCGGATAGTATCTCAAATGAAGACATAATGACCTGACATAATAAAACTCAAGACATGGGGGATCATGTTACTTTTCCTACAGGAAACGATTAATATCACTGTCTTACATTGGATGATGAAGATGCCTGATGACGCCTTAATTGTGAATTTACACATCAGGTCATTTCCACCTTTATGATGGAAACGATGGAGGGGAGAATTCTAACAGTTATGAGGACAACTAAGTGTGTTTTTGTTTATTTAGGTTTAGAACACACATAAGCGTATTGTGATTTGGTCACGTGCCCAAAGAGTGTCTGTGGTACTATGACAAAGCTGTATTCCGTTGTTTCGGTTGTATCCGCCTAAAAGGAGGTTTCTACAGTACAATGGATGTCATTGTATGGAAAAAAAAAAAGTTTTTATTCTCCATCTCCTCCAGGATACAGTATTCTCATCCTGTGTTAAAGTTCTTGCACAATATGCAATTTCTTCTATTGAACACTTAACACTGGGATTAAAAAAAAACTTTTGCATCGAAACTCAATGAGCATGGTGCATTACAGAACTAAGGTGGTTGGAATTGTGATAATAAATTATTTTGCCATCCCAAGTCGTATCTTGTTTGATGCCCCGAACATGTTACGCAATCAGTCAATAGTCATAGTCAATGAAAGTCAATGTCAGTGCTATTTGTACCATGAGGTTCTACCATGGTTTTGCTTCCTTCTTTTGTGATTAAACTAATACGTATACAAGCAGGTTTTTTCTCTGCAGGAAATGTTATTTTGTTTTGTAAATAAAGAGGAAAAAGCAACTCCAAGCTGGATTTGCTGTGCACCACGAGTCAGAATGAGCTGATGTTAGGTCACGAGTCGAATGAGGAAGGAGAGAAAAACTCCCACTTGAAACCATTTTGAAAAAGAAGACATGATTAGTCCTCATTCCCTCCAGAGGATTCAGACTCTTTCTTTGGAAAAACCTTCAAATAAAAATATAAAATAAAGACTTTCTGTTATTGATGATTTTAAAGAGTTGTCTGTGTCAAAAAAAATCTAAAAATCCATCTAAAAATGGATGTATTTGATTTTTAATAGCTCTGCAGGCAAAGCTGCAGGTCCGGGTGGATTAACAGTTTTTAAATTAGGAGTTTTGGGATGATTTAAAATATGTCTTATTTAAATGCATTCATGGGATGTATAGAGAAAGGTGAACTTACAACCTGGATGAAGCAGGGTTTAAATCACACTCATTCCTCAAGCCCTGGGAAAGATAAAAGTTCCCTAGATCTGAGACCCATCGCTCTTCTAAACAGATTCTCAGAGTTTGGCTGATGTTCTCGCAGTCGATTGGAACGGCATCTGACAGGGTTCACCGGTCCAACGCCGTCAGGATTTCTGAACGGCAGAACCATCCGTAATAACATGCGTCTGGTCCTGGATGGAACACAATATGGGGCTACATTCTACAACGATGGATTTGATTTTATTCTTATACTTTTATAAAGCCTCTGCTATGGTGGAGGACCAATTTATTTTTTCAAACTTTTGGACATGTGGGTTTTGGAGAGAACTTTGAGACTATTTTAAAAATTGTCTCAAAGTAGCCTAGGAACTAGACCAATCTGCAAGCTCATGTTTCATTTGCTCTGGCAGATTGGTCTGGCCACCCTCCCATTTAAACCGATTTCCACCCGACCGTTTTATGGTCGAGCGAATCACGGTCGCCATTTTCTCAGCGCTACGTCCCACCTGTCGCTGCTCTGATTGGTTGTAGGTCTATTCAATTACATCCAGAGACATTTTGATCTGCGCAGAGGTTCCAGGCCATTGGTCTGGCGATGGCAGGCTACTGAAACTGAAAAATGTCAGGTTAGAGATGGTTACGTTTAGACATAAGGTCAAAGATGGTTAGGGTTAGGTTGGTGTGAGGGTTAGGGTTAGGTTGGTTTTAGGGTTAGGGTTAGGTTGGTTTTAGGGTTAGGGTTAGGTTGATGTTAGGGTTAGGTTGGTGTTAGGGTTAGGGTTAGGGTTAGATTGGTGTTAGGGTTAGGTTGGTTTTAGGGTTAGGGTTAGGTTGGTTTTAGGGTTAGGATTAGGTTGGGGTTAGGGTTAGATTGGTGTGAGGGTTAGGGTTAGGGTGGTTTTAGGGTTAGGGTTAGGTTTAGGTTGGTTTTAGGGTTAGGGTTAAGTTGGTGTTAGGGTTAGGTTGGTGTTAGGGTTATAGTTAGGTTTGGTTTTAGGGTTAGGTTTAGGTTGGTTTTAGGATTAGGGTTAAGGTTAGGTTGGTTTTAGGGTTAGGGTTAGGGTTAGGTTTGTGTTAGGGTTAGGGTTAGGTTAGGGTTAGGGTTAGTTTAGGGTTAGGGTTAGGGTTAGGTTGCTGTTAGGGTTATGGTTAGGGCTAGGGTTAGCTTTGTGTTAGGGTTAGGGCTAGGGTTATGGTTAGGGTTAGGGTTAGGGTTAGGGTTTGGTTGCTGTTAGGGTTATGGTTAGGGTTAGGTTGCTGTTAGGGTTAGGTTTGTGTTAGGGTTAGGTTAGGGTTAGGTTAGGGTTAGGGTTAGGGTAAGGGTTAGGGTTAGGTTTAGGATTAGGGTTAGGTTGGTTTTAGGGATAGGGTTAAGTTGGTGTTAGGGTTAGGGTTAGATTGGCTTTAGGGTTAGGGTTAGGGTTAGGTTGGTTTTAGGGTTAGGGTTAGGTTTGTGTTAGGGTTAGAGTTAGGGTTAGGGTTAGGGTTAGGTTGCTGTTAGAGTTATGGTTAGGGTTAGGGTTAGGTTTGTGTTAGGGTTACATTAGGGTTAGGGTTAGGGTTAGGGTTAAGGTTAGGGTTAGCGTTAGGGTTAAATTGGTTTCAGGGTTAGGGTTAGGTTTAAGTTTG